>JAQFZY010000671.1:0-23183 GCA_034696285.1 Hypogastrura burkilli | reverse complement strand
GAGCCAACAGCGCTAAGCGGCGGAGCCGCGTGCGCAAGTATAAGACACGAGCCGAAGGCGAGGTCGTTACTTGTAATTATAATTATTGTAATTCTTTGTCATGCTGTACGTATGGGTGTAGTGTAGATTATACTAGCATGTCCTACATTTCCTCTCTACCATTATGTATGTTTGTAGTATGTAGTGAAATACAATGTAGTTTTAACAAGACGCGCATACTATTTTAGAGAGTTGAGGTCCTCGACTACCGACTACTTCCAGAAGAGTCAATGTTCAAATTGATTACCAAGTTTGGATTTGAATCTAAATGAAGCTCAAGGTTTTTACCTTTTAAGTAAGCAATACGTCTGGTAGCGATGTCAAATAATTATTGATTTTTCACGGGCACTGTAATTTAGTTTTTTACTTCTTACTGCGGTACTGTTTGATGAGCCAGACTCCGTTTTATGTTGATAGACTCTTTAACACTGAAGTAAGCTCGCGTGTTATTGAAGTTGTTTAGTGAACGGTTTGAACAATGAGTGTACTAGGAAGTACTAAGTACCTACTGCCTACTATCTTGTAGAGTAGAGGTGACAGACAAAAACAAAGGGAACAGCCTTTTCCCTCGCAGTAGTGCGTGGTAGTGCTTCCCTCCACACTCTTCGAGCTTCTCATTCTTCCTGTGCTCGTTCTTATATCGTTTGGCCTTGATATGATCTGATGAGTAAGCAATCCGACTGGGTACCTAACACCTAACCCTGCAGATCTCCACAACTTACATTTATTTGTATCATAACAGCGCTACTATTTGACATCTCCCTCCACCACCGTCGCAGCATCGATAAGAGAATTGGTGGGTTTATACTGGTTACTCGGGTAGTTTAAACCTAAACGTAAATAAAGGACATGATTGGAACTGGTTAGGAATTTACATTAAACTGCACGGACGGAAATTGAACTGACGATTTCTCTTTGACTATCCAGCGCCAAGGCTACTTTATGTGTTAATTCCAGCTTTTGTATGCTCTGATGTAGTGGCATGTTATTGTTTAATAGTGTAATGTTCCAGGAACGATTACAAAATTTCCTGTGACTAGACAAACAAGCTCGCGCCAACTCGGAACGAATAACTGCGTCTTCTAATTATTTCTAGACTACGTGGGCCATTTGCTGTGATAATTCATAATTAATACTTTATGGCTGTTGGACTTTGATTTCATAAATCAATGCATATATTTTATTTTGCATTCAATTCTTCCAGTAAAAGTAGAGCAAATAAAACTATCACTTGATTTTGAGTGATTTGCTAGTCCATCGGATGGTACTTAATGATGCCCGGTATAGGATATTGAATTTTACAGTAGGTACTTGATTTAGATGTTCTATAAGCAACCATGATGTATTTAGGCAGTATTGAATTTATATTTCTGAAGTATATTTCTACACGGAATCAGAAATCTGTAAGAGTGAACATGGACAGTAACAAGTCACCTGATAAATTAGGTTCTGAATCGTTGGATAATACTTTTGAATGTCTCATTGCGCCTTGGAAGACGTGGCGTAGAAAAAAGCAAGATGTGGGATAACTGAATCAGCTCATCCTTTTGTACTACAAAGTACTGGATTCCTGAACCAACTTCCTTTTTGATGATTGACGGATGGTCAACTACTTCACATATTGCAAGGCACTTCAATTCCCCACCGAAGGGGCTTCCAGACCAGGCCGGTACATTGGTAGTATGGCGGTAGGAAGTACCGTAATCAGAGCTCAGATATGACCCAACCCCATGGACACTCCTCTTGTTGAGAGCACTCACGAGTCCCCTGTGTAGTATTGAATGGTAGTTCTCAAATTTTGAGCCGTGGAATCCGAACAATGAGCCATGCTTCCCTTTCCCCTCAACGAATCCCGTGTTTGGGTACGGGTTATTGACCTTGAACAAGAAGAGTCCCCTCCTAGGGACCATTCTAAGGTCGAGCCCAGTCTCCGTTTTCCATTCCGTCAGCGACTCCTGGCTAGTCTCAACATTTTCGATTGTCAAGGGGTTTGTCAGGATCCAGTAGAGGAGTTCCCAGGTCAGCCTAGGGAGCTTTGTCTCTTCTGTTAAATCCGAAAGCGGCGGAAAGAGTGTAATGTGCTCCCGAAGCAACTGAACGTCCTTCTTCTTCTGATTCCCGTCAAAGAAAGATGGCGGGAAGGGCATGAGGCAGGCTTCGGCGTTAGTGGATTGGGCTGCCGCCACGAATATTTCCACTCGGAGTTCGGACATGACCTTCTTCTTTTCGTCCATAATTATACCCAGGACAGCGTACCGGTAGTCCTTCTCGTCGAACATCCTTAGCCTTCAAAAATACATAATTCTATTTAGTATAATACCTTACCACCGCCTGACTCTAATAATTAATAGACATTTAACTACGAATGTATGTCCAATGCCTACTATGAATTTGGAATAACAGTAGGTATGTTTATAAACGCTTAGCAGGTACAGGTACCCAGAAGAAGTTATTCTAAAGTGCATTGATCTTACACCGCACGCACAGGTACATACCACAAATCTAGAGAAACCTGGAGAAAGCCAAGAGGTAAGAAGTGAGGAATGATGAACAAACTGACGCTTAAATGGAAGTCTCGACTCGCACCTTTCGAACGAATAACGCAGTACGTACTATGTAGTAAACTACTTCTAGCACATGTCACGATAATAGTGTGCCAAATACGATTCTATATGCAACAGGCTGTGCCGGATAATGGTATAGTAAACAAATTCCTAATGATCCAGGAAAGTGTAAACAAAACTACTTAAAATTTGTTGCTAGGGGCCATGTTTTGGGGTTTGGGGTTAAAGTAGCACCTGTTTATTGGTGCAATAATTCGTCAATTTAGATTCTGAATCGTGCCGACGTCGCCAACATCGATTTCTTTGAGACAATAACGCCCGTATCGTATCGGGTTTCGATTTTCGATGTACCCAATGGGTCATTTGCGGTGTCGCCGAATTCGTATTCTTTGAGACAACGGCAATACAGTAGCTTTCGGATCGGGTTTGGGATCGCCCAACTGTACCCGAAAGCCTACATAGACATGGACATGCTGGAGGTGTGGTGGATAGGCAATTTAGGTTAAGCGTATGGAAAGGGGAAGGGCTGGAGCTGTGGTGGATAACAGAGTAAGGTAGAAACGGGTAGAAAAAGGAAACGGGCTTTTTGCGTATGTACCACAGGTAGATACATACGTACTTATGTACAGTATTTATGTACAGCATTATGTACATAGGTGTTGACAGTGATGCATAGTGAGGATTTTTAGCTGTAATATTTACCAAATTATTTGTTTCAGACCAAATTCCATTAATGAGTACGTAATATTGCTGTTCAAGCACATATAACTGTTTAACGAAAAATTGAAGCAAATCAGTTTGGTAGATCCCCCGTTATAAATTATTTCCGAGATCGTGTTTTGTAATGCATTTAACATTAAGGTATCAAAAGGATGCGGCTAGGGTCCCAGTCCCATTTTCTGTTTTTTTTATATGGGTTCAGACACCTATCCCCTTTTTGACCCAAGCTTTTCCCTTCATGCACAATACAACCCCCCCCCCCCCAATTATCACAACATTAATATCGACGACCACTTTCTTTGGGCCAGATCACCATCTTTAGCCTGCCCCTTTTTCGGGGCCAAATCTTTGGAGCCGCTTAAAAATTGTATCAGTATGTCTAACCCTATAAATGTACGACATTTGGGAAGCTTGGGAAATGTATGTATGCATATGCTAGCATTTCACTAAGGACCTGCAGTATGCAGTAGTTGCTGAATACGAATTAAAAGTTAACCTGCACCCTGCACGTCATCTTAAAGAACTTTCTGTCATTTCATTATCCTTACGCAAAGGCAGAAACAAGTTCGACTTCTGCACGGAGTGAAAAACAGGCTCGCGAGATGGCAAAGCTGGGCGGCTGTGGGAACTCGTAGTCGTATCTAATCTCCACAGTAGTAGTGATGCTAAAATGCTGCTTGTAGTGATGCTTTCTCTTTCTTTCACTATTACTTCTTCGCTATGAGTAGCGAATATATATATGTTGCAGATTGTTTAGGAAATCATTAATACACAAGTTGACCAGTCCGTTTTGGAAGTCGAATTCAATTAATGAAAGATTTCACGTGGAGATTCATCATTTTATTTCTAGCTGAAGGTGGCTCTAATCTGAAACCGAATTTGAAGCTCTTCCAATGAAGACGTTTATTTTGCACTTTAATGCGTAGAAATTACTTGGAAATCGTAATAAAAAATATGGGGATAAGTCATTTCTACGAACCTTGGAAATAAATTATTACATCGTTATGAGTATGAACTTAACACCTAACTAATAAATGGCTTTCATTTGAAACGAGTTTTGGCTGCATGTTTTTGCATACTTGGCTTTGGCATAGTCATCTGATATGAAACATTCCGCGGTTTTATGAAACTCATTGCTTCTATTAATTAGTAATACGTGGTGCAGATATGCTTGGTTTCGACATCTCGGAATGGAATATTTATTATCTACTATGTATCTCCATCCTTCCCCATAAATTAAGGTTTCCCTTCCAATTCGGATGAATGAAAGGTGTCGGGATTTGAAACTCAGAATCACTTATGTAGTATATAATACTAATACTATATCACTCACTAAATAGGAACTAAGATGCCCAGCCTCTGATCTACTTCGTGTCGTGTTTCGTGTTGTTCAAATATTATCTTTACATAAAATTTTTGGACTGTGGATGAGGATGGACGGATATATGTTTCGGTCCAGGTTCTTCGCCAAAATTACCAGACCGATTATCTTGATTGATACGAATTTAAAAAAAAAAAAAATTATGGCTCCAGGATTGGGTAGTTTGTGACCTGTGACCTCGTGAACAGTGACTTTTATGTCTTAACCGAGCAGGCAATGTCTGCAATAAGTACTTTATGTCGTAGCCGCACGGGAAATATATGTATCGCGTATCTCATCGCGTATTCGGATGGACAAAATCTGAGAGCATGTCGACGGTCCCGAATTCGATTTAGACAATAGGGCTTGGATCGGGATTGAACGGGGCCAAAGGCGCCGGCGGCACTTAATTATATTTCTTTGAGACAATAGCGCTCGGATGAAGTTTGTACAGGGCCAACGATGCCGGCGGCGTCGAAGACGCTTAATTATGCCTGTAGCTCTGAATTCTGTTTCTTTGCGACAATAGCACTCGACTTGGGTTTTGACGGATCCAATGGAGCCGGCGGCAGGAAATTCGATTTATTTGAGACAATATCTTTCTCGGGATTGTATGGGCTTAGTGGTGCCAGCAGCGGCGCCAATTTCTTATTTACGATACGATAGCGCTTGTATCGGGTTTGCACGGACGCATTAGTACCGGAGGCCAAGAGCCTAATTCAGTTTATCGGATCTATTTTTCCCCCTACGGATCTTACGATCCGCAACTGTTTTATATATTTTTCTTGAAACACAGTAGACAGCTAATAATTACACAATTGAACCACACAGTTTAGTTAAAAATGTTCTGAATTCATATGTAAAATTACTGATATGGACATTCGACTACAGGGGTGATAGTCTGGTTTTAATGAATGCTTAATGCATACTGTCAGAATACCCCTATCTTTTAGGAATGGCGTATGAATTTAGAACAGGTTTCGGCTCAACCCTATAACTCTCGTTGTAGTGTCACTTCCATTCAGAATTCGAGCTGGTCCTGGGCTGGATAAACTCAACAGCTTTTAGGCGGGGTTATGATAATGAAGTAATGCTGTTAATCATATTCTATCCTTCTGTATTTTCGTGTCATAGTATTAAGGATACTATGAGACTATGATGCAGTATTACATGGATGCCTACGTTTCTACGTAGTATGAAAATGATATACTAGGGGAGGGCAAAGACTAAGCGTAGTTCCTAAATCAATGATAGATTTACTGGGCCTATGAGTAGAGTAAAGAGTACGAGAGGGATGATTTGTGTAGATTCCTCCGAGGATTTATTAGGATTCCTTCCCCACATCTGCCTTGGTTGAGAAATATAATTGGCTTGTGGATTAATGTGAGGCTTGGTATGCCTAATTCAGACTCAGGGCTTGGCAAAAAATAAAGAAGACGGTAGGGTAAGAGTTTCATATTATTTCTTGGTAGGTACAGTAGGTACGTAACTCAAGCCTGTATTTTAAGGCAAAGCAGAATTACAATTGCATGATAAGAGCGATTGGAATTTGTACTTGCGAATAATCTGATTTAATCGAAATGCGACACATGGACCTGTGTACAAAGTACAAATAAATTACGAATTTTGCTTAAAGTCTAAGTACATGTTTTTGAAAGTTCTTTTGCCGTTATCATCCCAAAGCTTCAGACCATAAAATTCGCGTATATTGTAACCCCCTAATCCCGAAATAGCCACAACCTACAACTAGTTGTGGGCTCACATTAGAATTAAAATTATTATATTGTGCGAGTTTCATATTAAAACATGTGTCTGTATCGCCTCGGGAATAACTGTCCAATGTATGTATGTATGTATGTAGGATCTTCATTTGAACTTTGTGGTAATTTTAACAATCCATCCGCAACAGCTTGAATAACTTGAGTGAGAGCTTTAAAAATTATGATTCAGCTCTTTGCGTAAAAGCACGGGCCTGATTTAAAACTATCCAATAAAAACCCGACGCTAAACATCACTTATCCTAGGACTCTTGCCTTGTCGGTTCCAATTTATTCTTGAAGGTTTGCATATTGCGTGAGAAATTTTATTACCCACTGCACTCACTCCAAGGCTCCCACATAGAGCACATGGAGCAAAGTGTCAAAGGCGTAAAGCTGTTAAAATGGAGGAAATTCCGAAAGATGCCTGTAAATTATTACGCACAAGTTGAGAACTCGTGAAAGGAGGAGTTCCTGGAGCAGGGAGAAGGATTCGATGATAGAATTAGTTCAACCGAACCTAGCCGATTCTTTTACTCCAACTTTAAAAAGACATTACGCTTATGCACCGCACGCATTTCTCAGCCCCTTCCCCATTCTCGTCTTTTTAAGCCAGGAATTTAGGTTTCTCAGCATTGGATTTGAACCTATAAAATACAGACTTCAAATTTGCGGAGCTGTTGTAAAAAATGTATAGGTATAGTAAATTGGAAGAAAAAGCATGTACATATAAGCATCAACAATAAATGTAACTGTGCTTTAAAAGCTTGAAAAGGGAGAAAAGAGTAAATAGTAAATACTAATAATGCGTTATCAAAATTTCACAAGACACGAAATCCCAATTTGTGGACGCATCACTCATGGTATGACCCATCTAGCACGGGTCATCCATCTCGCCTCCCTCTGTCCTACAAGAGAACTGCATCGTAGTCTGTTTCCCCTGCTTCCTCCCGGACGCTGTACCAATTTCATGAGAGGATGAGACAAGTGAGATGTTAATTTTGATACGGACCATTTATCATCCACAATTGCTTTGTCTTGATCCGTGTAACATTATGAATTGGTTGGTTTAGGCTGAGAGGGGCTCAGATGGAGGGTCAGGTCAGCTCTGAATCCATTCTTCCTGTCTCATCCTTTTCTAGACAGTTGGGGTTTCGAACGGGCTGGCCCGGTTCTGCATATTCCCTGGACCTGAACTCTCGGCTCGGTTTTTGAAAATTAAATACGTAGTAGGTACAAACAATGGGGGAATGTTGCGGTTATGGCTTAATTATTTCTCCCGGCAGCAGGTCCGGTTCGAGATGAGAATTTTTCCGACTGTTTGAACATAAAGTGCTCTTTAGTACCTAATACAGTAGCTTTCTGGCAGCACAAAAAATAATTCAAGTACTGCTGTGAGGTTCCGACTTTATTAAACTGTGACATAACACTATGCAGTAGTAGCTGCATCAGTTGAGCCTTGTTAAACCCTAAGTAGCTCAATAAGAATTGTTACAATAAATCGTATATATCGTGTTTCGTGCTCCTGGCTGTTGTATTGTGCGTATCAGGCATATTTATGCAACAGATCAGACAACCCGGTGCGGTGGTAGTGTGATTTGGATTAATGTAGAAAATTATTCTGTAGGAACTGTGTCAGCTATATATTATCATTGTCATATCATACATAATGCAAGGGACAGTTTTGTGCCTGGAGAATTAGGATTATCCTTTCGCCCAACAGCGGGTCGAATTCTTAGTTGTGCTTTGTAATACGCTGAATGGTGAATACAGTGTAATAGTTATATCCTACTTCTCAACGCTGCCAATATTGTGCAAATCGTATAAAATAAACTTATTCGATAATTTCGGAAAAAGCATTAAAGATCGGAATTCCAGATTTTGGTTGGGCTAGAAAGACTATTTAACAAATATTCACATTGATTTACTGGATTCATGAACTCTCGGGACACACATCTATAAGGTCGTTTAAGACAGATAGTATTTTCCAAAATTTTGAAAAGATTAGTCGGTGTTGTAGGTCCAAAATTTCCTGGCCGTTAATTAGCAAACAAATTCTTAGAGGTCTGGTGCGGTGCTGGATTGATGTACGGTGTGAATTTGCGTGCACTAATACATATGTTTGGATTCCACTGTACAGTAATTATAAAAACTGTTTCTCATGAGACTGCATTGGCCAATAATGGATCCCTTGATAATTGACAGCCCGTGTAAATATAAGTGAAGTGTGAAGATATGGGCTGAGCCTACCGAATATGACTGTGATTTGCCATGGGCGGCGGTATTTAGGCTCCCTTCCGAACCCCGCTCTTGGCGGCATTCTGCTCCTCATTAAATTCCTGAGAAAGTGCCTGAAAGTGAATGAGGTCCTCAGTTCCCACATGTGTGTTTACGTTCCTACAGCAGCCCCCAACCTCATCCCTCCTGTCAGCCCCAAAAGACAAAGTTCTGCTGGGTCCACGGAGTTCCGTTTCCACTCTCATCCAACATCCAACTAACTCCAAGAACCGCCTCATCTCTCTCATGTTTATTTTCAAAGACTTCCCAAACTCACTCAAGTCAGTCCATGAATGGATTTCCGTTTATCCACAACCCTCCAAACCTTTATTCTCCCCCCCGTTCAAATCAAACCAGTTCAATTGAGTTGACTCAAGCCCCATCCCAAACGGCTCTTCAACGGCAGGTCGTGATTACTATTGACTCACTTTCTCCGAAATGGTGTATTGTGCACTGTAGTTCCACTCTGGCCGTATTGTGTTTAATAAGATCATGGATCCTCTGTCACACGATTTAAACAGTTTTCCAGTATTCGGAGTTCGTATATGCTGTAGATTGTTTGGGGACTTAGGCAGTATGCATACTGGCTAATCAGTTTGTGAAGTCGAATTCAATCAACGCGTTTCCAATTTAAAGTAATTTTTGTAATTTAGGCTAAAGCGTGAGTGAAGATTGATTTTATGATCATTCCAATAATACGATTTTATAATGGGATACGTAGAAACTACGTGAAAATAAGAATGATTGTTTTTAGTCGGTTCATCCGGTCTAGGTCATATTGTTAGGTTATCATCTAGATTTGTTAATTTTCAAAAAAGAAGATTAAATACAGGCCCATTAGAAAGAGCACAAAATTCGGCTTCAAGGCCAACCTTTAGCCAGAAGTCAAATAATTTATTTGAAGATGAAGTATTGCATTGATAGAATTTGACTTCCCAAACTGATTAGCCAGTATGCATACTGTCCAATTTCGCAAACAACCTGCAACATAATAATATGCAGACTAGGAAGTGGTTAGGAGATTGGGCCTCAAATAGATGTGTGATCGTAAGTGGCCTGGCTAATCGTGTCAATCGGCAAGTTCAAAAAGTGCGTAGCCATTGGGACACGGGGTCCCTAAAGTAATGCATAAGTTAGGTCCCGGTGAGACAGGTTTATCGTGGCAGGAGTCAGGCTCTCTGTTCAGTTGAATTCACAAGAAATTGGAAACCACATGTGTAAGTATGTAAGTGGTAGGTAGAGCCGAAAGATCCTTCGAGATCCTAAAGGCCGGCATCGGGACTTGCTACACGGGCTCATAAATAGGGAGAGACTGACAAGCGTGTCCAAAGTTTGTCCTCCGCCATTCAGTTATCCTTCGGCGGTCGGGCCATGCTTTCCCTTAAGCTTTCTCCCTCAGATTCACATTTCAATAAAATTCTATAAAAAACCCGAGTCTGCCCTCGAAACAAAACTAGTCCGTCCACGTGCGGGTCCTTCAATAGAGTGCATTAGGCTGGTCAGCCGGAACTAAAAAGCGTGGGCGGGGCGTAGTGCGTATACTGTCGGTGGTGTGCTGTGAGTTGTGAGGTACGCATTATCTATGAGGAATATTTAAAAGATCACCAATTAAAGCAGATTTCCTCACCAAGGTTTTGAAATATTTCAAATAGGAAAATTTGAATTACGTTAATTATTGTAAAATGGATAATCTTTTGTTCATAATTAGTTTCAAATGAATGCTGAGTAAATTGCTGTAATTGGTGAGGAAATCTGCATTAATTGGTGAGAGATTTCGAACTATTTGGTGATAATTTAAATTGCAGCCACTATTTATTGTACGTGCACGTGTAATACCTTTGTATAATAAAGAGTACCTACCGGTACCTAATAATTTCGTGCTGAAAAAATATATTTAGATTTTACCGGGAAAATGTTTGAAGTAAAAATAGCAAGTATACCAGTTAATTCAGTTCAGTTAGTGTCAGGCTTGGTTAGCGTTCATGTGAGGTAGTATTAGGTTAAGTTAGGTAATGTTTTACCATACATAAGTCAGATTATTTGGACTAAAAATTTAGTTAGCTGAATGATGGGAAGGTTTTGTTTTTTAACTTTTAGAAATTTCGAAAATCAGCAATCTTAAATTCGTATACAAAGTTATCATGAGTTAAAATCGAAAAGCAATTATAAACACAGAAAGTTCGGCTCTGATCTATCACACCGAGAGATTTTAATGCAAAATACCAAACTTGGTGTATGGAAACGTTCTTAACCCAAACGCATGCTATTTAATCTGGTATGCAATTCTGATCGATCAAATCTAGAATCTGTTGAATTAATACGTTCCAATATTAAACAGACCCAACTTTTTGAATGCATGTAGGTGAGGCCTCATATTAGATGGATTTGGAAGGTAAGGGTTTATTCCTGGGAGCGTCGAATTGAGTTCTCTTTAAAAGCTGGTCTAACATTTATAAGGAAAACAAAGGTGGCTAGGAAGAACAATGTATTTTGTTTCTGAAGAGGCTCCAAAGGCCCGGGCCTGAACTCTTGACAGTAGGGACAGCCTACTTTTCGCTAAGTCATCCACTCTGAATGAGATTTTAGGACTCGATTGGGAGATTGGATTATTTTCCATTTTAAGTGTTGTTGTTTAGCAGTTTAACATTGGGTACATGTAGTCAGAGTCGTATACGATATACGAGGCCCTCGGTTCTATTTGGATACACTACAAGAGGATCCAGCTGAAGATGAGTTGAGTAACTCACATTGTTACTCAGTCTCGCATTGTTTGAAATTGAAACTTAGAGTTTTACTTCGTAAGCATATAAAAACTATAGTACTGTATACCTATACGTATATCTGTAGGAATGGCTGTATCCAGTCAAGTTGAAATTAGCATATCGTAAGAATGCAGTGTCTCAGCATAAATCAGGCAGACGTTTGTACAGGGATTCTTAGAGCAAAGGCATTAAAACTTAACACTGAACCAGAAATGTAAATTTTAGTACATACCTAATATCTATATTCAATAGTCACTTGAATGGAAGGTTTGATCAAACCATGGAGTCATTTTGACTTATGATAATGACTTATTAAATACTTATTCATTTATGAGACTAACTTATTAAATGAGAACTTTTGTGTTTGTCCATAATTGTAAAGATGCTTTTTATTAACCCGAAACGTTTGTTAACATTTTACACATTACCATTTATTTTCCAGAATTTGGAATTGCGTTAGATACAATTCCGTATCTTTATAAAGTTAGCCATGATGATGATGTCTGCATAAACTAGATGATTTGATTCGAACTCAACAAGATTTAATTTGAACGCCTTTCAATATATTCCAAAAAAGTGCAATTATATTGATGTTGTTAACAAAGTTCGAGTGGCTTATGCCAAACTCAAGAATATAATATACCCCCGTACGAAGTAGCGAATTGTGCAAAAACTTGTAGCTGCGTCATTGAGTTACAAAATGTAATCTCATAAACATAAAGGTCCTGTTCTATCCACGCAGAAAAGATGACGCCTAACCATGCAGGCGGATGAGGTATCCAGCTGAATTTGATCTTAATGGTATTATAAAAGCTAGCTAAGCTTTGATTTAATTTCCGGGCTTGGCTCCACACCTTTTAGCCATGTACGTAATTGGCGGGGTGATACTAAGTTTCGTGTCGGAAAAGTATAGATTTTAGCGGAAAATTCCTAATTGAAGTGGCATGCTCCGTTGTGTGCGGGTTAGGTTTCGCAAGGTCACTATGACTATGAAGTCGTATTAAAATTAGCTTGGGCTACAAGTACTACCTAATTCACTCCGCCGACTAATGTATTTTACGGGCATGAAAATAGAAGCCATAGTTGACCGATTGCCGGATTCCACGGGAGTCAAGGAGCGTAGTGGCTCATATAGTTGGTCCGGCCGTTGACTCAGGCCCTGCTCGAGACTTCAAGATTGTTTAAATAAGATAGTGGGGAGCCGGAGGATGGATGAGGAGGAAGATGTGCCGGATAGTGATAAGTATGGACAAGGGAGGCGTCTCCATCCACAGCCTCCTAAAGACGAGAAATTAGTTCCCAGAGCTCCTGAGCCGGCTCCGCCGGGAGAGGAACACCTAATGCTCAAGTACTGGAGATCCAAATCACTTCCGGTTGCCTACTTGGGCCCGGGTCAGCCCAACGGGCTCATCCTTAGCACCAAATCCAACGAGAGTCGGGACATCAACAATAAACAGGCGGGTGACAATAATAAAAGTATTAGTGAGAGTGAGGGAGGGAAAGGGAACAGCAAGTGTATCAAGAATTTGGCACGCGGAACCTCGGCCGAACAGGTGCGTACTCCCGGAGACAAATAAAATGGCTCATTTAGTTAATTTCCCCCAATTATCGTGTTATGCTTGCTGTAGCTAATCCGAATGTGCCTTTTTTTTTAAATACATATAGTTATAGCTACAATGTATAGTAGATACATGGGATTTGTATTGAGCCAATGATCTCAAAAAGCAAGCCAAGATAGTAGTATGACATAATCAAATATTTTGGATAAATTAAAAAAAATAAGACGTGATTGGCTAAGTTATATAATTCTAGATAGGAATAACTTATTCCGTTAATAGTTGAAAGCTCGCTTCTGAATTTTGTTAAGTAAATATTTAATTTTCCGAAACTACAGATAATTCGATCCCAAACAATGAGTTACTTTCGTCTCTTTACAAAAAATGTATTAATTAGTTATTTTTTGTTAACTGCACAATTTGGTCTTTGCGAATCCCAATGTTTTAACATAGAGATTATGCGCTTGAAATTGCAATGTATCCCTCCTGACTTGACGAAATCGCACTGTTTCTACTTCGCTTCTGCATAACGAAATGGCTTGAAATTGACATTCATTCCCCACGTGTATGTGTACTAAAACACGCAAATATCTCTATGTGCTGAATTTTGGGTTTAAATTCATTTTATTTGCCAGCTTGGGCCTCGAAGTGCACTAGGGACGGCAGCGTCTCTCCTTTCGGCTGGCATTTGTCCCCAAGAGCCAAACTACAACTCAATAAAAATAAAATAAAAGTGTCCAATCGTTTTAGAATCCTCATCCATCATGCTATCCATAATACATTCATCCTCTTTTATTTGTGTTTTTTGTGTCCCTCCACACAGCCTGTCTCCCGATCTTATAGATTGCCTGTGCTACTATTCGTATGAAAAACTTTTCTATTTCCACTACGGGCTCAGTTACTTAGGATCCTCCTGAATTTTAAGAGAGGGGCGTATAGTAGTCCCAAATTTATTGCCTGTCGTTTGCAGTGCAGAGTGCAGGCCGGCTGACGTAAATAAGCTCTATTGGCCAACTGCACTCCAAGGTTTAAATATTAATCTCCTTTCATTCTCTTGTAAATCGATCTGCGTATTTCAAACCAACCGGTTTCTGTTCTGAACAGTTTAAATGGAAATGATCCGTTTAATATTCCCACTTACCATTCCCCTAATTACTTTCCGAGTGTTAATCATGCTACTGAGAGACTACTATGCTCTACAAATTGTTCCCCAGAGGCGGATCTGTAAGGCTTTTACGCTAAAGTCGGCCTTCCCTTTAAGTCCGAATATGGGCCTACGTGGGAAGTGATGAAGAGCAGGTGTGGTGGGGATGGGTGGAGGCATGTCACTCCTAATTCATCACTGCTCCCATTATCCCAATGCACTAGATCAACCTCCACTTTCCGGCTCGCAGATCTAATCATTTATGAATTTGGCCCCCCAAAAAAGTCGAGGCATACCTAAGTTTCAAAAATGGATCCGGGAAACTTTCCACAGTTGAAAAATTAATCTGATTTTTTGGATTTTCCTCTACCTACTGTTATCAAACATGTTATTTCAAAACCATGTAAACGAAAAATTTGATGGCGTAAATTCCGTTCAACAACATTTGTAGGATAACCTTTATCAATCGTGTAATTGCATGCATGTGATAGCTTTGATGACTATTCAGACATTGTTCAGGAAGTCAATCTACTATAAGTATACTAAGTTCCAACAAAATCCATCGTTTGGATTCCATATTTTTTATTTTAAATTTGACTAAAAATCCATGCTTGCCCGACGGAGGCTCTAGGCCAATTATTGTGTTCCGATGCCAGGAAACAGACAGATTTATGCTAATCCGTAATAACAGCACCAAAATCTACTTCCCTTTAGTTTATGCTGTAGATAAATTGCTAAATCGAAGTACTAAAACTTTAATTAACTGAGCCTTGTACACGATTCTCCGTGTACCTTGCCTGCTTCAATTACTGTATGAGGCATATTTAAACGATCACCAATAACTTTGAAACCTCTCACCTATTAGAGCAGATTTCCTCACCAAGGTTTTGACATATTTCAAATAAGATAAGTTTAATTCCGTTAATTATTGTAAAATAAATAATCTGTGGCTCATAAAAAGTTTCAACTGATTGGTGAGTAATTTCCTGTAATTTGGTGAGGAATTCTGCGTTAATTGGTGAGAGGTGTTTAATTAATTGGTGACAGTTTAAATGGCAGCCTTAATTTATTATGCTGGATAAAAATGGACTTGCGCTACCTCATGCTGCTCGCATGTTCCTATCTCTTCCTTTCGTCTGCTTTCACCAATCAGGGCTAAAAAAATGAATGTTACCCCCAACCCTGCTGAGTTTTGAACTCAATTCCCCCGGACCCGAGCCTACGTGTTCCCGTGTGGCTACAGTATTGGTTCTGGTAATCTGATTAGGAGCCGACAGAGGCCAAGAAGCGGTCAGCGGACTGGCGGACACTCCAGCAGCATTATTACCCGGAAGGAGGCTGGGGCTGGATCATAACCCTCTGTGCCCTGGCCTCCCACATCCTCTCACACGGGGCCCAGCTCTATCTCTCAAACGTCCTCATACAGCGCTTCAATAAAGGTATACCCCATTCCTTACATAGGTCCGGAAATCCTTGGGATCATAACTTCCAAACATATAAGTACATATTTTTAAGGAATGCCTCGGCCTGTGCGTGCCAGGCCCGTTTAATGTTCTAGACCGACTGGGTCCAACCAAATATTACAATATTAGCCTACTTCATAAACCCTCTAAACTCCGACAAGTTACTTCCGCCCGCCTTTTAAAGGGGGACCCGGGTCAGAGCCAGTGCGCACTAAGGGACATTTCCAGGCCCATTCAGCCAAGTTGTGGTTATCATCTTCCCCTGACGTAAATTACGGAAGAAAAGAGGAGCAGTGAAAGTCTGTACTCTGTGGAAGTTCCGGCTTGGTTTCCATTCCATTGAGTCCCGAAGATCGGAAGTCAAAAAAGGAGCCCGGACCCCTCTTTTCCATTTCTATAATTTCTATAGGAGATAAAACTGATGAGGAAAGTTTACCTTGGGCCTGCCAATTTGGGCCCAGGCTTATCTTTATAATTCCGCAGAAAGGGATCCCGGCTGTTGAGGTCAAATTAAGACTCAGCAAAAATCTAGCACGGAAACCAGACTACCTGGGATCAGGGATCGTATACAAATTTAATGTTTTACCTCCGAAATATGTTCTGGCATTAGAATTATGAAAAGAGGGCTTGTCAATAGTGGGAAGCCTCCAAAGCGTATTACAACTCGGCTAAAAGGAAAGTCTTTATCTATGAAATGAAGGGGAAGGGAAAGACGTGGGAGAAATTGTTTTATATCACTTTTGCCTATCACGTAGCACCTACTAGCCATATTGGCCATATAGTGCAAGTACAGTCTGACTCCGACTGCATTGGATAGGGTCCATGCTTAATGAAATCATACCCATACCAAGTATTTTGGAAAATAATTATATTATAGTACGAGGAATGTCTTCAGGCTTATAAATAGTTACATAACTTCATGGTCAAAATGATACTTGTTACAGGTTTTTGACCGGAGACTTTAAATCTACCATTTAATTTACAGTAATCACAGTACTACTGCAAACCACTGTTTTAATTTTTTTTAAAGCGCCAGAAAGGTGTACTTACCTATTTTATTGATTGAACTTTACTAAGTATTCTAAAACGAGCTGAAAGCTATTATAAACTGTGAATGCTAAAAGGTAGGTGTTTCTATTAATTCTTGACCCAAAGTTGGAGAACTTTCCAGAGAACCCTCGTATTGAGCACACAGGAGATGCTAATCTAATCTAGGTGTGATCCCGCCCGCCCTTTCTCCCTCTAATCCAAACTACTTGGTACTATACCCTTTTATTATTTATTTTGACAAAAGACGTGAGTCCCAGACTTACGTAGGTAGATATATATATATGTATACCTATTTTATGGTCGGGTATATTTCCCACACTATTGGGCCCGTAAGATGGGCTATATAGGCCTCAGTACTTTCACCCGCCTCAAACTACAACCCTCTGTTCCTCTATACTGTGGTAGCCATAGACGGGCCATAGGCCCAACCCCCAACCCGCCCCACCAATACATCCCAGTCAAATGTACCTATTTGCCGAGGGAAAGACAAACTTTGTCACAAACAACCATCTCCATAAAGTAAACGTTGAGAAGGGGATTCCGGTGAAAGTTTGGTTTATGGCCCTGGCCTTTCTTCCCACTGCCGGAGCCGAGGAAATAGACAATGGCCTAAACTTTTCACTTTTTAAGGGAAAGTAAAAAGTCTGACTGGACGAGACTGGGCCGGGATAAGGGGAGGCTCTCTCTTTTTGGTCAATCAGATATAAATAGCAAATACCAGGAGTTCATCAGATGGGATTATGGGACAGGCAAGGCTAGACCCTGTCTATTAAATATTGATTTTTTCGGTAGGTGTAGCTACGCTTTCTTTCAATTCTGCCCAAAACTTGGGCTTCGCGAACCGATGCTAATTGTTTTTGTTAACGCCGCAAAAATTGGTCCTGCTACGTTAGTTGGGATATGTATTTTGAAGTATTTGGTACCGTTTTATTGCTGAACTTATTTTGCAGAGGCAATTTTCGTACCTTATCTACACAACACATACTGTTCGGCTGAGACTTTACATTACATTATGCCTAGGAGTGAGGTCAATTCTCCTAGGTCTAAAACTTGATGGATCTAATAATAAGCGGATGGATGGAATTACTGCTTCCAATAATTAAAATTGTCTTTTAATTCTGCATTGTATTAGTAGGATACCAAATACGAGAGAGACAGGGTTTGCGTTGTGCCTACTGTATAAGGAAGAAGATGGAGGCTAGAGCATTATAATTCAATTACGTCTCATCAAAGTCAGACCTCCTGCGAGTTCGCTGTTCCTGAGCTTTGTGTCTAAGGAGCCTCGTTTGGTAAATGAGTATTCATAGGTATTCATATGCAGAGCCAACCCTAACTAACCTAACCCTAGTATTTGGGGATTCAACTGTTAGCGCTACCCGCTGATTATGTGATCTGTACAATAAGCTGAAGTTGGTATCCATGTGCGAAGGTACATCTCAGCAGTTACTGTTACTCACACCTATACTGTTTTTTCATTATTCTCAAACGACTTATTAATACTACTCATTCTTACATATTCATCACTTAGACTTGATTTTGGCGATAGAAACTGCGTATGTTTTCTACAGAGCTAGGTATACAGTATTATGGCAGGGTGGATTATTTTTTTGAACAGTTTTATATGACTGTAGGTAAGTCAGTTTTATTGTTTGTTTTTTTACTTCATTTAAAGCCAGAGGGCATTGTTTTGTACTGTCACTTTTTAAAGCCGAATTTAGTATTACTTTTAAAAGGCTGTAATGCCGTATTACCGCGGTAATGGAGAGCCCGTAACATGGGCCCGGATCTCCGTCCGAAAGATAAATGAATTGTCACAACTCACAAAGAAGTAATTGATTGAGTCAATCCGTCGTGCCGTCGGGTCTCCGGACTCAAACTTCCAACTTTAAGTCCAAGGAGCCAGGCAGAGCCTGAACATGTTTATTATAATGAGCCACTGTTTCAATGATTCCGTATAATTACAGGCGGATACCTTGGGTCTAGTCAGCAGACCGTAGTTTTTAAAATCACTTTTCGGAGGGGGTATTAAATCAAAGGACGAGGAATGCTGTGGCTTATCTACTGGGCCGTGACCATCATATGCAAATTATGCTTGTACTTTGGTATATGTGTGTACAGTATTTAGTATGCCCCTACTATGCGTATGGGTTTTAAAGCACGAATAATAGCATTTAATCTGGACTAGACGCCGGACGAAATATTTTTAATAATTGGCAGGATTTCTTTTGGTTTACCGAGTTATAACTGTTCGTATTGGGAATTATTGTACTGGTTGATATTTACTTAAGCTAAGCCAATCTAACCTAAGCCTAAGCTAAGGCATAAGGGAAATATATTTTCAGTCGTATTTATGGATTTTTTAAAATATAATAGGTACCTATAGCAATGCAGATTTGAGATGAGTCCATAGCTTCAGCATGTTGTAGCATACGCCTTGGTAGCAGTAGGAGTAGATCATGTTCAAAAATTAATTATCTGTCATGTCATCACCCGGAGAGCTCCAGCCTGAATTTCAATAGTCAATTTACAATGGGCTAAATTGAAACAAGATCACTATGCACTATGTTATGCACTATGCAAAACCGGCCGCCTTGTGCTCGAGGGCTGGGCAGGGCTCTCTTGGAGCTCCGTATGCGGCGATTGAGCCAGATGCGTGTCACAAATTAGGATTTAACAAGGTTCCTGTGACTTTGAATTATTGTTCTAAACCTGGCCTCTTGTTCCGACTTGAGCATAGTTTTAGCCTATTGTAGGGTACGATAAGTGCCCACTCAGTATGGCTCTTAGTCCTTAAATTCTGTATGTATTTTCTGTAATTGCCTTATTATGGTAATGACCCACCCACTGGCCACTGCCTTCAAATCTCCTGGTTTATTCCGAGTATACCTTTCCTTGAATTCCGTTGGATGCTGTTGCCCGACTATCTGTATGTGCATTAGGTCCAATTATGACATTAATTTTTAACGAGTACCTTTTGAAATTCGATTATCCTACACTGTAAGTTTTGTCGTATTTAAATAATGATTTTGAAAAATGGAATTTAGAATTCCATCCGGTGGCCTTTTTATGGTCTCTAAGTTATATTTACAATTAAATACATGTGTACAGATGCATAGCAATACCTGTGTTAGAATATATGTACTTATGTCGGTTTATTTGTTACACTCCATCTTTACGCTAGTTTTGTATATAATAGGTACTAGGTACATATATGTATATATATTTATGTATTAAAAATAGATGCTTTGCAGTATATTTGACAGTATAGAGGATTTCACGGAAAGGGGTTCCCTTGACCTGTGACTATATTTTTTTTTCAAAGAAAAATAGTCCAGTAATTTTTTTAAACTATTAACATGAGTCTGGTGCTTAAAAATTCAAACTACATTGTGAGGAGTAAATTGCATTGTTCTAAGAGACAAGAGACTGCACACAACGTAAGATCTGCAGATCCCTGTAGAGCGCCCGTGCATGTATGTATGTGCTTGTCTTTGTCTTCTTCTTCTCCCTTCCCCCTTGCCATCTTTCGAGTGAAAACTCTAATGTTTGGCCACAGAAGTTTTGGTCTTTTGGAGCCAGAGCTCTCCCACAACCGTCCACGCCGTACAGAATATTTTAGTGAAAGATTAGGAACTGTACGATGCTGATCTGAGTTCATTGTAGTTCTTGGTGTCCAGGTTCATCGTGTGAATCGCCTTATTTGCTTATTCTTCTGCCACAGGAAGTTTGCTATTTCATTATACGGACATCCCTGCTATTGTTATGGTTAGTTAACAAAGCCTGAAATTGACTGACTCACTTAATGGAATCTAAACCGATCTGATCATAGCTTTATCAGCAACCAAAGTGTATTCCTTCACAAGAATCAACCTTTAACTAACCAGGTTATAATGTATTTACCGATGCCATTATGAAACTTCTTTAACCTTTCACATTCACTCATTTCAATCTAAAAAAACAAGAGCTTGTAAAGTTAATTGGTAGGTTTCGTTTATGTTTATTATTCGGCGTTCATTGTTCTGTTCACAAGAATGAACCACGATAGGATTAAAAAAAAAACTGGGCTGTGATTTATAGTACTTGCTATTAATTAAGAAAAGAATAAACACATACTTCACTGTTTTTATGGTTAGGTACATATAGACGATATATGCCCCTAACCGCTCCTTGAGCAATACAGCTTGCAACCCTGACCCCCGCTATTCAAGAGGATTTGTGGAGCACTGTCGTTTCCGAAAACTGGCGTAGAGTCGGATCCATTTGGTGGCAACTGTTAGAACGTAATAAGCAATTTATAGTAGAGCAACGGATGCCTAAAATACTGTATTCGTATATTCATTATTCCTGCCTTACTCCACTTTTCTCCCAAAATCACCGGACAACCTGGAATCAAACGAATTACGTATCTTCACTTCAACGTGCCTATAGTGGTATATCTAAGCAAAGCTATATGCAAAATCGTGGCAGCCTAAAATCCGTAATTCTGATGTTTAAAAAATACTGTATTTCGTGTAGCTACATACCTGCATGCATCATTCTTTTATCCACGGTTCCGTTCTTGTACAATCCGTACCAGAATACTGCGGACCCTTTCTTGGGAACGATAGCGACCCCAATGCTCGGGAACACAGTGTAGCCGCCTCGGTAGACGTCGTTTAGCTGGAAATTCGGCACACTTATTGGTTACTGGTTTCCAGCATTGACTTATTTCCTTCCGACTTACATAGACCATGAACGTTGCAACTCGATCCCCAACTTGGACCCACTTGGGGTCATTGAGCCCTTCCAGCTAGTTTTCCAAATGTAAATAAGAAAGATAATTAGAACATTTTCGGAATTTCAGAACTATTTTTAAGACGTACGGGGTCAAGATGCGGGGCAAAAGTTCCGCCTGTGGCATAGGCCGTAATCTTGAGCGGCTCACTTGCTCCCGAGTACGGCTGGTCAACATTTGATACAGCAAGCTGTGTCATTCGGCCAATCTTGACGTTCAGGGCCTTCAAGTGGTCCCCGAACCGGGGCATAGTCTCCAAGAGCGTGACCTGGCTTGCCATTCTGTATGTTGAGACATAGCCCAGACTAGAGCCGTCTGGAGCTACCCGCATCACACAGGCTCTATCCATATTCTCCATGGAGGCCTCCCGTAGGCGCCCAATCGTGGTCTCTCCGACGGCCTCGTGGATCTCAATCAAGTAGGGATCCCAGTGATGGACCTCCACTTTGAGTGGGCTGATGGTCCAGGCCGGGTCAGATCCACGCTCTAGCCAGCACATCAGTCGAGATTTGAGGACTTCAGTCTATACAACAAATGGATGGTTGGAATTGAACCTTTAAAAAACTGTCACGGTTCTTGGAGCGCAATTTCGCAGTTTGTCTCAATTGCAGAACATAAAATTATGGAGATGCTAGATGGTTAATCAGTTGGAAGGAAAATTCCGAAGAGCTTTAATTTCTTGATTTGATTCCGACCATTTATATTTATATAAACCTTTTATAATGCGACGCAGGAAGTTTAGTTATGCTATGGCCTCGTAATTGCTTTGAAGTTTGTAATTATAACATCTGCATAGCTCGGTAAAACTCATTTTACCAATAAGTACAAAATTACTGCATCAGGCATCAGTCCCCTGTCCAGTTTTACCTGATGATTCTCTCCAGCGCAGAGCAAGCTGTAAGCAGGAAAAATAAGGTTGATGTCTCCAGTTTCCTTAAACATGGCCACTTCTTCGCTCCTTTTGGTCAACAGTTTCTGCCCGGAGGAGATTTTGTGGTTGAATCTGTGATACTTCTCTGCCTTGGGGTTCTCTGCAATTTTGTCGAAGATTGAGTCGTGCTGGAAACAAAAGTCAAGTCTTAAGCCAAGGGTCTAAATGGAAAACGAGGGGAATCTTTTTTGAAGAACCATTAAAGCTTGAATTACCTCCTCTGAAACTTGTAAAATGTGTTCCAGGACTGTGCTATTTGAAATGGAGCCCAAGCTTCCACCTGGAACCTCGTTGAGTCGTCTATAAACCTTCTGGAACCAATCCAAGGACTCGGAGAGCATCTGTTTGTCATAAGCAGCAATTCCAAGCTCATAAGCGGCTTCTAGGTCGAGTCCGAACTGGGTAGGCGTGTCTCCGAATTTCCCTGACATAAGCTAAGAGAAGAGAGGTGTTGAATAGCATTGAATTAGTATACTAATTTTTAGAACATGATTTAGTATTTCGATTAGTTACCTCGTAAACGCTGAAATCATAAAGGAATTTTAGCCAAACGATACTCTGCATTGCGTTTTCGACGTCCTTTGTGGTAGGGAGCTTTACTTTGGCCCCGAAGGCGTCCACCTTCTTGAAGAATCCTGCGATTTAAATTGGCGTGTAATTTTCATGCTAAATAAAATGGATTTTCGTAGAAAAACTATAACAGCTTACCTCCTTCGTTAGTCCCTGGTTTAATGGGTAGCTCAGGCCCGTCCACAATGGTGCCCAAGAAACTGGCCCGGTTGATCA
>JAQFZY010000670.1:0-23218 GCA_034696285.1 Hypogastrura burkilli | reverse complement strand
AATCCGGATTTGAGATTTCAAATCCGGCGAAATCCGAAATCCGGATTTTCAAAATCCGGTCAAAATTTATGGCCCTAAATGGGACATGTGACTGAAACATTTGGCGCGAAATACAAAAGTAAGCATTAAGGATTAAACATCTTAATACGTATTCAGAATTTATTATTGTCATTGGAAATTATGACAATAAGATAAATTAGAATCGTGAAGATCAGGCTCTTCGGCCGGGCCCGAAAGGCTCTCCTAGCTCGGTAGCTCGCAAGGTTGCGGAGCTGGAGACGGAGATGGAATTATTGACTCTTGGCTCTTGAACCCAGAGTTTTTGGAGCCAGAGTCAAAATGAGCAGTTTGGTTTATTTCTCGGTAGTGCAGAGATTCAGGAGCAGGAGTCAAAATGAGCAGTGGTTTATTTCTCGTTAGTGCAGAGATTTCGGAGCCGGAGTCAAAATGAGCAGTGGTTTATTTCTCATGAGTGCAGAGATTTTGGAGCCGGAGTCAAAATGAGCAGTGGTTTATTTCTCATGAATGCAGAGATTTTGGAGCCAGAGCCGAAATTTGTCATTGGCTCCTGAATGTACAGAGAGTTTCCGGAGCCGAAGATGAAATTATTTGTCCTTGGCTCCTGAATGTAGAGTTTCCGGAGCCCAGGCTAAAATTATTTGCTCTTTGCTCACCTGAGTGCAGAATTTCCGGAGCCGATTCTAATTATTATTGGCATTTGGCTCTCCTGATCCCAGAAAGTTCGCAGAGCCGGAGCCGAAATGCTTGAGTCTTGAGTCGTGGCTTCATATCTGGCGAAATGCGAGCTGAAATGCTTTGCTCTTGGCTCTTGCCTACAGAAGATATTGCTGAGGAAATATTTGGCTCTCGGCTCTCAGCTTTCGGAGAGTTTGAATGCTTGACTCCAGAAAGTTTTTTATTCGGAGTCAAAATCCTTGGCTCTTGGCTCGATCGCCTGCAGAGCCCGAACTGAAACGCTTGGATCCGGAGTCCGGAGTATAATGAGCCGAAGCTGAGATATGTGAGACAAAGCTAGAAGGGTCTGCATTAGGTTAAGATTATTATTAGGCCTCAAAATGACCATAATTGCAGCCCAATTGCTGTTATTGTGCGGGATTGAAGGATGAAGCTCTTATAATTTTCTTCATAATAAATTTTCTTTATGGGACGGCAATTGCTTTCACTATGGAACGCGTTTGTGGGATGATCTATTTTCCCTTCCTCAATACGGAGTTATTACGGTTAGCCATGCAAAATGCATTAAATGAAATACTGGAGCGCTATTCAGGTAGCTTTAATTACTACATATGCTTTCTCCCAGTTGCAGCTTGCAGTAGATAAGACTCCAAAGGCAATACTGCCTGCCGATGATGCTCCGATCCTCACATACTGAGACCTAGGAGAGCTTTTTCCGAGATCAAAGTGAGATGAGTTGAGACCGAACGGCCATCTAACAGCGAGGATTCGAATCTTTTCACTAGGCTTTCCTTTTTGATTGTTCAAATTATGATCATAGAGCCGCTCTAGCTTGTAGCTTCCCTTTCCGTACGTACCTAGTACTAGTACATATGTATATGTATATGTATGTATAAATATATATATATATATATATATATATATATATATATGTAGTTCCTCCTAAATTATATAATTATGCTGCACATTATTACATTTATTCATTCCTACAGGCTCAGGAGTTGAATAAATGTCAAGGCATTAGTTTACTAAATAAGTATATAGAAACGGCAGTAAATCATAGTTCACACTACGATCTTTAGGAACTAATTATCGCGAACGACCAGACAGACAGAAAGACGAAGGCACAATAGCTAAAGCTAAATGCGTAGTTATGTCTATAATAGACTATAGACTTAAAGCTCAACGTCAAAATATTAATAGGCACTTGATTACGAAAGCAGTCTCAGCAATTCGGTCCCTCGTACAATGGAAAAAGTCATGTAAAAATGTGAAATCTATGAATATGAATATAAAAACTAACAGCAAACAGAGAATGGGACACGACTAGTAAATACACAACCTAACATCACATATGTAAGTATTTAACGCAAATAACTCATTCCAATCGGACGATTATTCTTTAAAAGTAAGCTAAAGGCTAGAGCTACAATAAGAAAGCCTAAAGAGAAAATACTAAGGAAGAATTTGTTAATATGTTTGTACTGAGCTCAATGCACAGCAAAAATCATTATAAGTCTTTTCGAAACAAAGCTGCACTTGATTCATTCAATTCAAATGGTTTGACTAAATCAAATATTGTTGAGCTGTTGTGAGGACTAACTGTTACTCCTAGCGCCGATTAGCCTCTAAAACAGAGAAGACATCCTTCATTGAGTGATACGTAATGTTCTTAATTTGGAGCTTGTCCTCATGATTGTGATGATAGGATGAGAGGTTACGGAACTCCTCAGTAAGTTTAAAGCAGTGGACAATGTTCTCAGGCGTCACGAAGTCTTCTGCAATTTTGATACAGCTTCGGACGTTCCGCACCTGGTGGCACAAGTAAAAATCTCTTGTATTTTTGAAGCTGCCCGAAAATATTTTTATCGCTCCAAAACATGGTATGGAAATTAAGCAAGTTGTTTAGATATTAACCAAACAATATCAGTTAGGTCGGGTATTAATTCCGTATCAGGTATATCAGTCGACTAAAAAATGTGTCTAACATATATATTTGCTTATTTCCATGTTTTGTACTAAAGTCTATATTTTCGGGTACTAGCACTAATACTAATTATATCATGTATTACTTGATGTGGGGCCCCCGCCGGAATGAAGACAGCATCCCCCATACATTGAATTATTGGGTATCCTCGAACATTATATTTGTTCATGAGCCGTCTCCGTAAGTAAATGTCCAAGTAAAAGCTTTGATCGTGTATAGGATCCGAATCCGCATCAATTCGTAGATTGCGCTCCATAGCAATCTACACAGAAAAAAAATTATCCTTTATAATGATAGTACCTTTATGCTGCAACTTCATACTAAATACTTACTACTTACGAATTAGTACAATCAATTCTGTATTTTGAAATTCTTACTTCTCTCAGAAATGTTCGAATTGCATTGGAATCCTTATGATGGTAAATGTGCCAAAGCGCTCCCGGATTCCCTTCGCCAGCTTCAACGCGGTCAGTCTGGGTCGTATCGAAGTCATCCTCCTTTACTAAATTGAGGAGCACTTATAGAAGAGGGAAAACATTTAAATCCAAAGACAATTTAAGTAAGCACAAAAATTAAAACTCAAAAACTATTTAAGGGTGAAGTCAGTAAAAAATTAACTTACCTTCCCTCTCATTAGGTGCGGGTCGTCCTTGACCATCCGTCGGCACACCAACATATACCATGATATTCACAGCATCTGACATGTCCAAATGTAAATTCGTGGTTCCCAGATCAACATTGTGTGGTGAGGCATAGGCAATGTACATTTTGGGTCCCAAGTCCGGCCTTACATAGGAGTTCGGGAGTCGGTCCACCAAATTGTACTTTCCGTCCCTCCTCGTGTATTCAGGGAGCGGGAGCTTGGTCATAAGGTCCTGGAAGTGAATCGGCAGCACGTCCGCAAAATCTTCTTTTGGAGGCCAGTCCTTTAGCTTGAGGAGCATGGGCTTCCCGTTCTTGTCCTTGAGGCGCCTGTCAACGTTTTCAAAGCCTTGCCAGAAGGCTCCCTTGTCCCCCCTGAGACTCTCTCCGGTGGCAATATTAATAAACTCGTGCTCTCCAGTTGCCTCCGTTAGGGCTTCAAAGGCAGCCGGAGACCATAATTCCCTTGTAAATTGTCGTGAGAGGTCTGAGACAAGGACGGGCTGACCACATTTCCAAACTTCGTGGAACGGAACATGGTTGTCTTTGTTGTTGGGGTCCTTGAGGTGGAGAAGGAATCCGTTGCAGAGCCAGCCATGGGGAATATTGGGGCAGCGGAGTTGGCTTGATGACCGCAGAACCGGCACCGGGATTCGTTCATTGGGCTCGAACTTTCTTCTGGTTATTTTGATCATTTTGTCGGACTTCTTAATATTGTAAGGTCTTGAAGAGGGGTCAACCTCAACGCAAATGTCATATCCATTTAAATCCGAGTTGGACTCATCCGAGTCCGAGTCAGGCTTACTAGTAGTAGTAGGGTCCAAATTCTATATGTAATACATAATATAGAAAGACGTAAAATAATTATAAAAAATTCAGCGAACTGAAAACACGGAATTTCACTATTAAGTAAATTGAAATGCAACATAGTGCCAATGTTCCATTTTTCTTTGTAAAAAAAAAGTGGCTTACTTTGGTGGACCGTCCCAAGTCGACGAACATTTCCAAATTGGGTGGTCTTGAGGAAAAGTAAACGTGAGGGTTAAATCCGTTTAAATCCGGGATAGTGTTGTCCTCGTCCTCATCCGAGTCAGACGCACCACTAGCGTCTATATCCTATAAAATAATTGTAATACGGAAAAACGTTAATCGGTTTTAACTTCAGCTAGCCGAAATCACGGAATGTCACTACCGTAAATACTAATAAGCAATGTCAACCGACCGACAGGAGTACGAAAAAAAAACATAGTACTTACTATTCTCGAGCTGGCCAAGTCGTTGAGCATTTCAATATTGACTGGTATTGAGGAAAGGTCAGTCCCAGAGTCTGGCCGATGTACGTCTGGGATAGTGTCATCCTCATTCGAGTCAGGCGCAGCAGTAGTGTCCATATACTATTAAAACAATTGTGTAATGAAGAATTATGATTAACAATTAACCCATTGTACTTCTTACTATGCTGGAGCCTTCCAAGTCGTCGAGCATTTCAAAATCGAATGGTAATGAGGAAAATTCATCCCAAAGCTCAAGTATATCTAAGTCCGGACTGCTGACATTGCTGACATCCTTATCCGACTCAGACACATCAGTAGGGTCCATATTCTATAAAAAAAAAAAATACGTTAACAAGTTTAAAGGATGGCCAATTCAGCTAACCGAAGACACGGAATGTCACATGCCAGCTAATATAAATGTTAATTGGCATATATGCCCGATGGTCAGGAGTTACAAAAAAAACTATAATATTTAAATTTACTTGGTCGGAATTCTCAACATTAGGTGGTTTGGACGATAGCTTAATGTCAAGATCGAGTTCACTGAAGTCCGAGCTAGTGTCATCCGAGTCCGAAACAGACTCAATAGTAGCGTCCGAGTCCTAGAAAAAGAACATTAATATGTAAATGCGTTCAAACGATACCAAAATCGATTAATCGGATCGGATTAGTCGGAATACCACGACGGCAAATGTAAATACACAGCATATCATCCGACGTTCTGGACTTTAAAAGCTAAAAACCAGCCGAACTTACCGTGATGACGTTTGAATTTCGATCGAACTGCTCAGGACTCGATGAAATGTCAAATTCGCCTATGCCCGCCTTGGCCTCATCGCCGTCCGAGTCAGACTCAGTGTCCGCGTCCGAATCCTAGCAAATAATTTCCAAACGGAAATGCGTTCAAACGATAGCAAACTCGATTAATCGAACACGTGAAATATCACGACGGCGAATGTAAAAGCTTAGCATATGTGCCTATGTCATAATACATTCAGGAGTTTAAATGCTACAAGCCCTTAAGACTTACAGCGGTGACGTTTGTATTTCGATCGAACTGCTCAGGACTGGATGAAATGTCACGGTCAAATTCGCCTATGCCCGCCTTGGCCTCATCGCCATCCGAGTCAGACTCAGTGTCCGCGTCCAAATCCTAGCAAATAATTTCCAAACGGAAATGAGTTCAAACGATGGCAAACTCGATTAATCGAACACGTGAAATATCACGACGGCTAATGTAAAAGCACAGCATATGTGCTTATGTCATCAGACATTCAGGAGTTTAAATGATACAAGCCCTTAAGACTTACAGTGGTGCCGTTTACCATTCGGTCGGGCTGCTCAGCACTGGATGAAAGGTCAATGTCAAATTCGCCTATGCCCGCCTTGGCCTCATTGTCGTCCGAGCCAGACTCAGTAGTAGCGTACAGATCATCCTAGGCAATAATACGGAAATACGTCTATGGCCAAACTAAACCGGTTAAGCAAAGATACACGGAACAATAGTACCGGTGTAAATGGATGGCTTATGGCTTATGCTACTGTGCCATCCTTTCTAACTTCAACACGAGGGGTTGGAGTTTTAACACCAAAAAATGAAACACATGTAGTAGCTTTTCAGTCTCACCCGCAACTCCAAATTTGACTACTACAGTACATGAAAATAGGCATATCTACATATATCCGAATTGCAGAAATTACTTACTATTGTAGCGGAGGAGCAGGAAATTTGGTCTGGCTTCTCAGCGTTGAGCAAACTTGGCGAAAAAAGAGCAAGGTCCAATCCAGCTACGTACGCCTTGGCCGTATCCCCATCGTCATTAGAGACAGACTCACAAGAAGCCTCCGAATCCTAGAAAAAAACGGAAAATACGTTTACATAATGACGAATTCAGCTAACCGTAGGCAGGGAATATTACTACGGCGAATGCACATTAATTGTGTTTACATCATTCGAGATTCATATAACTTGAGTTAAAAACCAACAAATGCTTACTGTGATAGGGCGTTCCATTTGGTCGGTACTCTCAACATTGGATGGTCTTGACAGAGAGAAAATGTCATCATCATCATCATGGTCGTCATCCGACTCTGACTCAAACGTGACCGAATGCTATAAAAACCGGAAATACGAAACACATATGCCGAATTCAGTTAAGTACTTAACAACTAAAGCGGAATATAGGTAATAGGTAAATGTAAATGGGCATTAATTTTTTTTAAACCGAAACCCATGCTTACTAAACCGTATCTGTTCGAGCTCTGAGTCTTCTCAGGAAATACGGCCACCGGTTGGTCAGGCACTCGAAACTGACTAACGTCCCAATAAGGATGTCCCTCGTCAAGCCATTCTTTGATCTGGTCCCAGGCCAGTTCCGGGATGCATTGGACAAACAAAAGGGAATGTCCGAAAGGTTCGGATCTCTTATCATCAACCTCATCAACCCGACAATTCTCCCACTTTCCAAAGCCAAGCTGCATTTTTGCAGGTGGAGACACGGCCTATTAATCACAAAGAAAAATTGAGTTATATTTCGCACTTGATGCCGATACTCATGATTTTGTTAACAAAACATACTGATTCCGATTCCACACTTAAAATTTAAATACGCTGCATGAAAAAATAGGTAAGTATGAAGTACCATTCACGTACACTGTAGGCGAAAAATTAATAAAAATAATTCATATGGATTTATAGCTCATTACCTCTATTGATGCTGCTCTATTATTATAGCAAGTACAGCAGGAGATAAACCCACAATTCCCACAGGACCAATGATAGTTGAAAATAGTGGTTTGACAGACATCACAGAGTTCCCGGACCTGGAAGAGTTTCTTTTTCCATATTGGCGTACCTGTGGCGTCATTCCTTTTTTCAACAATATTTAAGAACGAAAGGAAGCTTTCGCATTCGGTTTTAAGGAGTTCCCGAAACTGGTCTCTAAGCTCATTCTCAATAAACAATGCATCTCCTAAGGTGAGCTTGGGTAGATCGACTAGGCTATTGGACCTGGGTCTTGGCAACCAGAGGCGTAGATCCTCCTGCAATAAATAAATAAACGCTTGTATTTAGTTCTTCCCAAAAAGGATGGATTTTAGTCCAAAACGAAGTATGGAAATGACAACTCTAGATGTCAACCCAACAATATGACTCAGGTCGGGGTATGGAATATGAGTCAGGTATGAATTATGACTCCCGATCAAACCAAATAGACAATTTATTTCCAACTCCAACATCAAAATTTGCTCATGTGCTTATTTTGCTTTGGGTTAAACTTTAGATTTTTTGTGCAGCAATACCTTTAAGTAAAACAATTGCTCGTTACTATATTCGAAATACAGAACAACAGGCTTGCCAAAATATGATTCTTACCTCACTCGGGTTAAAAACCGGATCTGCGAAACCAACCACAGTGATTCTGCCATTCGCTTGATCATATCTCAATTTCCGGAAGTAAGTGAATCGACAGATGTCCGGATCCGAATCCCCGGCAGTTCCACTGGAGCACTCCTGACACTTCCTGATACCTCCAAACCTGTCACAGGCATCGTTTTGGAGGAATGGTTGCCCCTTCAGTAGGGATACTTGTGCCTCAGTTATAGGAGCTGTAAAAGTCAGGGCGGGTCCGGAGACATAATATTGGCCAGAGCATAGTTGGATATTCTGCTCCTGACTCAATTTGATACTAGGGCCACGGGTAGGTGGTTCAGATGAAGAAGAGCATCGTATGGAGCTGGACTTTTTTGTGGAGGAAGGAGATGGGGCTGAATTTGAGTCCAGCTTAAGCTTCTTTGACCAAACCTTGTTTAGCTCAGTGTTCGAGATGTTCTCGGAACTATTATACCGCTTGCTCGGCGTGCAGGTCCGCTTAGGTCGTTGTATCGTGCTTGGATCCGGGTCCGGCTCACCTTGCTTTCCATTATGAGCTTCGTTCACATCCATAGTTCTCTTACTCCTTGTTCGAGACCTACTCATGCAGGTAGGAATTCAAGATCTACAACAAAATAAGAATGTAGGTAGTACTTATGTACAATATATTTAATATTGTATGTGCTCATTCAATTAGAATCCAATTAACTAGGTTAATTTCGATTTGTACCGATCCCCATTTTCTTCGGTTATTTTATGAGTCATGTTCATATGCCAGTTTAACTATGTATAAGCTGTGTTTTGTAAACTAAAAAGTAAGCCAATCCTGCATCCTACCGAGATTTGATCTTTTATCTCAGTACTCAGTACCAGTACTACTTTAAATTGAATGAAGTATTAAGTAAGAGTAAGAAAAGCTTACGTTACTAAGCTATAGATAGAGACTTTAGTGAGAGACGTGGAGCATTGAGCTTTTTGAGCCGCTTTCAGGTTAGAGTTTGTTTGGTTCTGTGGAAAACGGCAGTATGGCAAGGCAGGCAGGTAACAGATCACCAATCACGATCACAGATTCCACTTCGAGGACCCTCCTGGAGAAAAGAGAAAACACTCTCAATGTAGGTGTATGACATTAGTATGTAGTACCTATGTAGTAGTAGTAGTAGTAGTAGTAGTAGTAGTAGTAGTAGTACCTACAAGATAAAATAATGTTGGTATGAAGAAGTTACACGTTTCTCCAATAAATAAATATATATATATATAAATATATACTTATATAATAAATAAAAATAAATAATACTGACCTCTCCCAAGAAAAGGACTAATCTACTTTACTGGATACTACACCAATAGCTACAACTTTACACTAATTAAGCAAGCGTAGTGCAGTCTGAGTTTGAGGCCTCATAACTCAGTATATTTTTAGATGTCACTTTCTGCATCACGTACTCATAATGAAAGGGTCAAAAATAAACTCTTGGAGGGCTTACAATTAATAATAAGGTAAAACATAAGACAAGAAAGCAAGGCTCCTTGCCCTTGTCTCTTGGACAGCCTTTGTTCTTACATCTTACTGCTATCTACATACATAATGACACCGATACAGATACACAACACCTGCCACTGCCAATGCCACTGTATATAAATATGAATGTCATATGTGGTACATGTCGAATATAACAAAAGGACTTACACAATTATTGAGGACAATTAGTTCTCCTTCCACTTCCAAAGAAAAAAGAACACAATTTTGAACAAAAGGTTTGACTTTGACGGCTCGGCTGGTAATTCGTACTCTAAACGTAGTGCCTATCTGTTAGGCCAGTATGCTACACGGAGGTATGTTTCATATCAAATTCGGGCACAAGAGGTCAGAGTCACACTAAACACGTCACAGAATGGAATACGGCTACTTGCCACTACTGACTTCAATAATGTAAGAATTCATGAACCTATAATCGAAACCACCTAGAAATAGGTAAGTAATTACGTAAGAATAAAATAGAACAAAATGCAAGAAAGTCAAGATGTGACAGTCACCGCACCGGCAACACCAAAACCCTTTGCTCTTTCACCTTCTTCCCACCGACCCGAAAAGAGAGTTTTGAATGAGCCACCTTTCTAAGACAATGGATTTCTCCCCTTTCACGGTTCGAGCCTACAATCAAGGAAAAGTATCTAATCTAAATTCCCTATAAACTCTATGATGTATGCGTACATAGGAATCTCTTCCATATTATGTATTAATGTACTATTTAGCTCTGAATACGTATTATTTGATGAAATAATCGAATCCTATCCGTTATCGAACTAATTGTCATTGAGCAGCGTATTGCGTACCTATTATTGTAAATTAAATTGTCTACCTGAACTATGCAATATAGTGCGTACATGCTAACTAAATTATTGTAGCTATTATAATTGTTCTGTTTCAGGGTTGGAGAAAAACATGTTTTTTTTAAAAAAAAACAAAAAAAAAACAGTTTTTTATTGTTTAAAACATGTATTTTTTTATAAAAAACGTTTTTTTAAATAACAAACAAAAGAAACCGCTTCTTATTGTTTAAAACATGTTTTTATAAATAAACAAAAACGTTTTTTTAAAGAAAAAACAAAAAACAGTTTTTATCATTTAAAACGTGTTCTTTTATAGAAAAAAAACTTTTCTTTTAAATAAAAAACCAAAAAACTGTTTTTATTGTTTAAAGCATGTTTTTTTTATTAATTAAGAAAACGTTTTTTAAAAATGTTTTAGAACAATGTTTCTTATTGAATAAAAAACATGTTTTAAAACATGCCAACCCTTTAAAGTTTAAATGTAGTCCTATCCTAAACGTCTAAAGCTAAACATATGCATAATCCTGATAACTTCATTGTTCTGTCATAAATCATAATTCATAATATGTAATAATGTGACATAGGCCTATACATACATACATGTATTTACTGCAGTACATTACCTGTGCAACAACGTACGTGTGCTATGTGCTATTGTTAATTGTTTCTAAATACAGGTGGATATTGTATACTCGTTTGCTGGATAGGAAATACAAATGTGGCCATTAAATCAGCATTATTCTGAACAAATTGCGTTAGCCTTGGCATTAAGTACTCAAGTTTGCAAAATATTTATACGTACGCATATGTAGTACTTATGTGTTATAACCTAATTAATTTATACATACATGCCATTGCCAATTGCCAAATTAGGGCAATTACAAAATATCATACAAATAAGAATTCACATAGGAACTGTGCGTGTGTCGTGTGTCGGCTGGCCCTCTTCTATTTAAGTCGGAACAATCAGCTTGAACTATTGTTAGTTCTGTGACAGCTGTAACGTCCTTCTTGTGGCGTCTGCACTTACATTTATTATTTTTTCTAAAACAATATGTAAGCAACTATACGTGAGACAGAATATAATAAATACCTTTTAATGGGTAATAGTATAGGAGACACTAAAATTACCCAAACGTAATGAAGCAGGTGTCGAAAGTCCTCGAAACTATATTTTTGCCTAGTGTCCTAATCATTGTTCTATCTCTGGCCCTTATTGGTCCAGCACGTCCAGCCGAAGAGGAACTGGAAAAGGGTTATATCCCCTCATTTACTGGAATATATGAAACAATCCAGGGGGTCATGCCCAAGGTCTCAAACTGCTACAGCAACGCGCCTTGTAACGAGCTCTGTCCTGCCTCGACCAGACAGGTACCCGGCGTCTCCAGCGTCGCCGGTGGGACCTACTGCTTCCTTGGTCGTTGTTTCTGCAGGGTAGGTATCTATACGAAGATCTTGCAAATATTCTAAACTAATTTTACCGAAATTTTCGGAACAGAGTGAAAACATAGAAAGGCCCAAGGCGTGTTGGATTCCCAAAGGGACCGCAACCTGTACGCTGCCGACCGGGATCAGCCTAACGACGCTCCAGCCGACCGGGCCGAGTCCCAGCATGGTGCCCTATCACGTGGTCTGTAAGCTGAAGAGCGGCCGGCGGAACCGGAAGTTCAAGCGCTACTGTGTCTTCTTCACGGATGCCCTTGACCTGGGATCCAATGGGTTGACGCCAGGGGCTGTGCCAATGCCCCCAATGCAAAATCCACCAATCTCAGGCTGCAGTGCACGACTCTAGTGTCAATCTGAATCTTCTAGGTTATATGGTGCATTATATGACATACTATAGAAAAGACAAAATCTGTGAAATAGACGATTTTCGTAGTCCAAGATCCAACCTAGCTTTGTTTATCTGACAGTATACCTACATTATCCTGTTCTGGCTGAATTTGTATTTAGCATCAACATTTCCGTCTCAAATCTACTTTCTTGGAGCGAAAATATTAAAGCTAAAAATAAATGTCCTGTTTTTTTTTCCAGGCATAAAAGAAATGCTCGCCTTATGCATCTCTATCTAGCCTAGAGATCAATTTCGGTCACGGAAGTGGATCGTTAAAGGATGGGAATTTTGACCGTTTTAAACTGGCTCAAGATAGGGAAAATATACCAGAATTCTGTATACAATATGATATGACATCCCAAGGAAGCCCTTATACAATAATTGAATAACCATTCAGGCCTATGGGCACGGGCACGCGAGGCGAGAAATCAACAGATGACACCGGTTCCGTAGTGTTAGGCCAAAACCGTCCGCTAGCACCTTTGGATCCCTTTTCTGTTCTATTTTTTTTAGTTTAAAGGCCCAGGCCCCGGCCTACCTGAGAATTTAAAAGTCTGTATTCTTTTGTGTTCCCAGAAAGTGAATGAGTCCGGGAATCCCAAGGAAATCCCCGTCTGGGCCTGTAGTAACGGTTTACGGGCGAATCCGGATAAAACATCTGGTTCATTTTCATTCCCTCTGCTCTCACTTTCATTCTCTATTCATTCAGCAAGTAGAATATAAAGGGACCCCGAGACTTTGGACTTGGGTCGTCCTACCTAAGAAAAGAATTAATTTGGAGGAGGGGTGCCTTCGGAGCCCTTTAAACTCTCCTAGCCTGACAGATGGAGAAATGGGACCCCTTAAGGTCCCCAGCCAGAGCCAGAGCCAGGTGAGCCCTGGATTACTAATTCCAAGATCTCAATGAGATCCCTTCAAGGAACCAAGCCTGGCAGTTCTCTCCTGGCCCTTGAACAGATCGGTTGTATTGCAGGAATAGCATTCCCTATTGTCCTAAAGAATTTTGGTCAAAGACATTTGTGCTAAATAGAAATACAAATACGGAGGTAGACGTAATTAGCGTCCACAACTATTTTGTCACCTTTTTGTGACTTGTGACGCCTCGTAATCCGTCGTGGTCTTTAGTCATGAATTTGCATGTCCTGGTCGTGGTTGGGAGTCGTGAAACCGAAATTCTATTGAATTAAGGAAGTTTGGGAACAATAGTGGAGGCTCTTCACGCCTGTAGCTTTGGAAAGGATTGACTTGCTTGGATTAGCCTGTTGTGGAGGAGTAAAGCAAAAGTAAGGCTTTTACCGTATCTTCTATGTACGTATGTACTGAAGATTATTTCCACTATGAAATTACAAATTGTTGTTAAGTAATAAGGTACGAGGACAATTTTGTACACAATTTTGTGCCCGAGCTCGTTGATTGGTTTACGAATATGGAGTCTGCATTAGAGATTACAGAGTTGACCACGGTCAAACTACAAATGCTTAATGCATAATGTATATTCTATCTTAAGATTAGTATATAATCCTGAAACCAGAAACGGATCTGAGTCTTGAAGAGTTGAATTGAAAGCGTTGGCGTCAGTGGCCTTTTTAGCTGGGCGGCCGTCTAGACCTTGCCAGGAGATTGGAATAAATCTCTTCTATTTGTTTAGGCCAGGCCATCCTCTTATGATGCCTTTAATTAAAAATAGATCTTGTTCCTCCCTTAATTATAAAGACGCTGTTCAAATAAATGAGACGGGGTGGAGTGTGGGTCAGCCCTAAATCAAATGTCAACCACGCCCAGGAGCGACTCAAGGGTTCTAGGACGGTTGGGCCCGGACATTTGGCTTCGGTATTTACAGTATTGTCTTACCGGGCTAACCTTCCCAAACCAAACCTATACCAAGTGCGAACCTAAACAAATCAAACCTATACCAAATACGAACCTAAACAAATTAAACCTATACCAACCTAACTAAACCAAATCAATCCTATACCAACTTTAACCAAACAAAATCAAACCTATACCGACCGAACCAAACCAAATCAATCCTACACCAACCTAACCAGGCCAAATCAAACCTGTACCTACGAACCTAGCCAAACCTAAATCAATCCTATACCAACTTTAACCAATCAAATCAAATCACTCCTATACCAGCTTTAGTCCAAATCAATCATATACCAACTTAACCCAGTCAAATCAATCCTATTCCAACATTAACCAATCAAATCAAATCACTCCTATACCAATTTAACCCAGTCACATCAAATCAACCGCATACCAATTTTACCCAGCCAGATTAAATCAATCCTATGCCAACTTAAACCAGTCAAACCAAATTTATGTCAACGTAACATAACTAAACCAAACCTATACCAACCTAACCCAATCAAACCCAGCCAAATCAATTCAATCCTACACAAAACTTAACACAGTCAAACCAAGTCAATACCAACATAACATAAACAAACCAAACGTATACCGATACCGACCAGTCCCTATCAAATCAAATCTAAACCAGTAAACCCTAACCAAACCCAATCCCAACCCATCATAAATGTAACCAAACTTACACCAACATAACCTAATAAAACGTTTACCAAGCTAACATAAGTTTTACCCAGAATATAACCTAATTAATATAACAAAACCTTTACCAAGTTAACATAACCGTTACCCAGAATATAGCATAAAATACTATAACAAAACCTTTACCAAGTTAACTTAACCAAACCTAAATCAACTTAGCCAAATCTCATCTGTGATTCTGAGCTTGAAAAATGTTTTCCTAGCCATTACTAATTTTCTAGCCAAAAATCAGTAGCTTTTCCGGTAAAAAAAGAAAGAAATTAAATAAGAAGTTATTTTACAATAGCTACAATATAAAGTCGTCCAAAAATACATAGCTAACTTAATCCTTCCAAACCCGATTTTCGGTTGACACCTGCTGCGCCTTGTCCGTTGCCCAATACTTACGTACCGGCACAGGGCCTAAGGGCCCAGTGCCCTATTCTCGCCCAACACGTCCAAATATTTTGAATGGAGGAGGAATGTATGTACAGAGTACGCATAGAATGTCCAGTGTACAATAGTAGTAAAGTTGTTTTAAAAAAGGATTGAAGGCACGAGTACAATACCTAGGTAGGTAGGTACATATAAGGGATTAGGTATGCATACTATACAATATGCATTGCAATCCGCCATGACCCGGTGAGAGATGAAAGTAAATATAGAAACAAGTCCCACGTCTCCGTGGAATGTTCCTCCGGATGAAGATGGAGTGAAGGGCTCCGCTCCGAGGCTCAAGTCTCATTTAGTGATCCCTTAATGGGCTAATAAAGTGTGGGCCGGAGGGCCCTGGCATTCCTACACATCCCAGGGACCCCACGCAGCACAGGCCCTTAGTCCCTAGTCCTAGTCCCCCGATCTCTATCTATCTCTTACAATACACCAATGCTTTGGGGATCAACTCATCTTTCTGGTATGCAAGGCATGGGCCGTAGCACGTTATGGGAATTGGAGAGGAGGAGATCCCACAACAATGTAACATGCCTGCATGTGCTAAGCATGAGTTTGGTTGTAGTTTAGTCTTTAGTCGGATTTCCTCTCAGTTTGAGTCACCTGCTGGCTTCTTCCGGTTCTTCCGATTTACGGTTCTAGTGCCACTTGCTGGACTTTCTTCGTACTTTCTCCCTACATTTTAAATATACTGTAAACCTCATGGAAGGCTCAGGTCGACCCCGGCATGCTCTTTAAAGGTAAATTATAGAAGGTATAATCAACATGGAAATAAGTATACTTTTAAAATTTCTAGCTAAAGGTTGTCCCCACACCAGAATTTTGGGATATTTCCAATTAATGGTTCAATTTATTTTACAATTACTTTGAAATGAAAAAAAAAAAATTTTTTGTCGCCACTCTTACTTCTTATATATTTGAATTGTCGATTCTTAAGTATTTAATATTTTATAGAATCGCATTCTACAATTTTTGCTAATTTTGTATGTAATTTTTTGAACGCTTTAGACTTGTGATTTTACTACTACACTTTCATGCTGAGAATCAGCATCCACATCCCTACCTGTTCCATGCTCCATGTAATCAAGAAACGACCGTTAGGATTAGCTGTCCCTAGTACTAGCGGCTTGGGCATGAGCGTAAAGGAGCTCCCTTTACGCTTATTAGGCCCAAAGGGCCCGTCTGCCCGTATAATGTGTTTATGTATCAGTTTTAGCCGTTTGGGTTCTGAGCTGCCTCAGGATGAGGAAGATCGTTTAAGGAGAAGGATACCTGTACACTCGGTACTCCTACTCCTTAATAGTCCCCTGGTCCAGAGCTCCCCAAATCATGTATCATGGAACCGAGTCGAGATAATCATATTCATGAAATCCGGACTGGGCCCTATATATTACCTTCCTTTCTGTTTCTGTTCACGAAAGGCGTGGATAGCCAAGGCACTAGCCACGGAACTATTCTACTCAGGCTCACCGCATAATGAGATGCGCTGAGCAGGTGAGGCATCCTCCATGAATTATGAGCCCCTCTCTATGTTCCAGGCTGTTTGGGAAATTATAATAATACTCAAATCCATTATTTTGGATCTTCCTAAAGGCCGGCTTGAGCCATTATTGGCATTGTACTATTTAAAGGAACATACAATTCGCAAGAAGTCATATAATGGATGTCAATATTAAATTTTGCAAACATTGAATTAGACCTCCCAAACTAACCGGGACCATTCAGTATGTGTTATGCGTACTGTCCAATTTTCTTAAATAAGCTCTAAAGAAAGCTCCAACATATATATTTGATTATTTTATTTTCCCTATAGGAATGCTCAAGTGGGCTGTGGGCCGGGAAGAGCGTGAGTGGAGCTCACGAGGGAAGCGGCGCAAGCTGAGCCAAAGCCAAAGCCAAAATCAGAATCAGCCGAGGCCCAATGCCCCCGCCCGGCATCATCAGAACTTGACCTATGACCCCGACCGTTCCGAAACCACGTCCCTCCTGTACATGACCCTAGACCACCTGCCCCTAGCCATCCTGAAGCAGGCCGACAAGATGCTCCAGGAGTCTGCCGCCCTGTCCCAAATCCCTAAGCCCGTTGACATCCTTGGCCCAGACGAGATCCTGGAACACAGCATGGCCACGGCCCTCCCGCCCCTCATCCGCCGAGCCACCAATCGGAGCCTCAAGGTCTCCGGCGGCGGGAAGCCATTTCCGAAGGGCAGGCTGATTTCTCCAGAGGAATTCAATGAACGGAATGCCAGTGCCTGTGGTTCCTGGAGCAGCACGACGACGGCCGAGGATAGCGGGCCGGAGAGTGGCCGGATGAAAAGTGGGGGCGGGCGGGCTCCAGGGACCCGCCAACCTTTCCAGTCCCTCCAGAATCAGGAGGGGCATGACACGACGGATCCCGGGTTCCTAGAGACATCCCTTGCCTTTAAGTCCCCGCCCGTCCCCCGCTCGGCCCGGAAGTGCAGCCTCAAGCGGAGTGAGTTGCGGAAGCTGGAGCGACTGGGTAAGGAGACGCAGCGCTTGAATCGGTTCCTGAAGAAGTACTACCACGACTGCCTGCCGGGACTGGAGGAGGAAGAGCGGGATTGTAGCCCTGAGGAAAAGAGCCTTTGGCGGGATTGGGCCAGCACCAGTGTCAGCACCAGTACGGACAGCAGTAGCTCGGGCTCGGAGATTTGTGTGACCCCACGGAGGCCCCTTGGCCCGGAGCCCCTGAGGACGCTACCAATGATTCAGGAGGATTCGGAACTGTCTTCGGCTTCGGCCTCTGAGACACGCCCGTTTGATATTGAGATTGGGCGGAGTGAAGGGGCCAGCCCCTTGACTTTGGGCGTAAGTCCCCTAACCCCTTTGGGGCGGGACAAGGGGGGCAGCCTTTTGGAACTAAGTGGTCTAAGCCCCTTGGCGCTAAGTGAAGGGGGCTGCCCTTTGGGGCTAAGCGCCCTAAGCCATTTGGGGCCATATGAAGGGGGCAGCCCTTTGGAACTAAGTGCCCTAACTCTTTTGGGGCCATGTGCCCTGAGCTCTTTGGAACTAAGTGAAGGGGGCTGCCCTTTGGGCCAAAGCGCCCTAAGCCATTTGGGGTTAGATGAAGGGGGCAGCCCTTTGGAACTAAGTGCCCTAAGCCCCCTGGAGCTAAGCCTGCTGGGTGTTAGCCCTTTGGGGGACCTGATCCTGACGGCCCCTTTGAGGAACCACTGGCCCTCCACACCCCCCAATAAGTTATTCCTTGACATGGACCAGGCCCTTGAGGAGGAGCGGCCCAGTAAATTAGGACCCTTTGAGGAGACCTTTGCCGCCGACAGTAATGATAATGACACGCACGAGGATGGACCAAATCCGAATTCAGCTGCCCGTGAGCCCGAGGCGGCGGGCCCTGAGACTGAGAACGAGAGCTTGGTCCAGAAGAGCCCAAGGAAGCGGCTTACGAAGGGACGCCGAAGGAAGCCAAGGGCGAGTCCAAGGAAATGCGTGAGAAAGCCGAATCTCAATCTCGTCACTCCCTACACCCACAAAGGTAGGTATTTCCTCGTCTAACCTTCTATAGTATGCATTGTAAATTCTTCATGCCTTTCAAGAGGCTGGATGCTGGAGTATTGTGTAATAGAGGGCACGGAGGAATTCTTGATGGAATCCCAAGTCATTCCCGCAGCTCTGTGGGTACTTACATTCATCCCAATTCGGCCGAGTGTCTAATAATAGAGCCGGGTCCAGAATCCGAATCTTACATTTGGATCCAGCTCAGTGTAAGGGCGGAACAATGACATTTAAAGAGCAGTTTTCTCAAATGGCAGATGTTGACTTATAATAACATAGGACACAATGAATATAGTGTTGAATGAGAAGTAGGGTATTGTAGTAGTATATAGTTGTCCTATTCTTGGTCTGCTCTGAGGCAAATTACAAATTCTGAGTCTAAAAATGCAAATTATTAGTGTTGAGAGATGAGATTTAATTTACTTCGTCAATGTAAGACTTCATATTAGTGCTACTTAAGCTTACTAACTTAAATTCCGCAAATATAGATGCTGGAAACCTAAATTTGATCATTTCCACACTTTCTTTGATACTAAAATCTATCCTTTTTTCACAGGATTAAATATAAGCAATTTTATTCAAGAATTGTACAAGGGTGGCGCAAGCAGATGAGAACATAGCGTGCATTGTAAAATATTATATAATTCTAGAAGTTTCCGAATCAACTGTACAAAAAACAGTGTCATATACTACTATGGGTAGTACAAGAAATATATACAGAATTTATGACATTGATATATTACAGTGCAACTTTATGATTATTGTGGGGTGATAAAATGATAAAATCCGAATTCCGCAGTAAAGGCAAGGCCTACATAGCGTGTGCTCATATTATCTCTTTCATATAGTATATCCTTTTGAATCAAGCATAATGGGAAGATGCATTGGAGCGTAAAGCAATAAAAGGTCAACCTTAAGCTTCGTTCTGAATGTTAACAACTAATATTTAAGAATGGGAAAGTGTTAAAGGACCTTGTAAATGTCACTCAGGCTTCTCTCTGCCTAGAAGAAAGAAGAATAGGCTTAGACTGAAACTGAAGCCCAGGGCGCGGGCGTTGGTATATATTTATAAGCTGCCCTGCCTGAGAATTGAATAGTGCCAAAATTGCAAAAAATTTATTTTGCATGCAAAATCGATTTTTTAGATTCATTTATCAGCTTGCACGCAAAAGATGCTTAGAATTCAGAAAAATTTACTTTAAAATTGTATTTGAAGCCCCACCCGTAAGGTGAAAGCTGTCCACGCCCCCGACTATATAGGCCAGATATAAAAGCCATTGTCATGCCTAGTCCCAGAGAGGTTCATCCTTTACGAGCCTTATAATGCTACATGCGTGTGTTCCATAGTAATATGGCCCACTCCGTTTTAGGGCCTATATCCCCAAGTAATTTGTAACAATGGAATTATTTTCACAGGTGAAGTGTTGATCCGTACTTACACTAATGGAGACTACGTCACGCTTCACGGTAAGTTGGGTCTCTGTTATGAGGCACTCTTACCCCCAACGCCTTAACCTTCCAACCCCTTGAGCCTTTCTTAAGCTACGCGGTCTTATGCTTTTAGTATAGGCTTTTCCGTATCTTAAATTAACGTATAGAGTCACACTGAATTTTTTTTAAAATGATTACTAAATTGAAGGTTGGCTCCAAACGATTTGCAAAATATACTATTAATGGCAATTAATTTTGATGTCGTCAATATTCTATATTTGCTTTGATGCTTTCACTGTAAATGGCGAAATGTAGATATTGGTCACAAATTAGGTAAGCCTCTTAAAGATAGTATGTCGTAGTGCCCAGAATGAAATATTGGCCCGCCTAACGGGAACCCAGCCAGTTATTAAGTTTCACCTGCTTGGCTGAGCCTTTCTTACTCCATCCAATGTGTAACCAACCACCTGAGCCCTGCATAAGCCGTAGGATTTTATGATGCAGATCTGCTGGCAACTAATAATTGTTTTGGTTTCCGCAGTGGTTCGGGCCTCGAACCTCCCAGCCTCGTATCGGTCATCGTGGAAGCTGGCTATCAAGGTGAGCGAAGGCGCGGGCCCGTGTCCGACCTCACCACCCATCCGCAACGCAGTACACAGATACAGGCGATTTGTGTATATTCTCTAGTACCAGAATCCGTATATGGCGTACAATTAGAATTAGGGCTCCCAGTATCCCGTTCCCGCCCCCAATAAAGCAATAAGGGATTAGTAGTAGTTGGCTTTATGAATCCGGGCAGGAGACATCCGCGGTCGTAATCATAAGTGACTTGGGCATCAGAACTCTGCGTGTGTGTTACAGAAGCCTTCCTTTCTTTTGCCTCTCTCCAGATCACGCTCCTCCCAGAAGCCGAAGATAGGCTGACCAAGTCAGAGGCCGTGGTGCTCCAGCCGGGTCAGGCCTCGGTTCAAATTGATCAGAAGTTCTCGTTTGAAAGGGCGGAGGAGGAGCCAAGGGTCTTCCTCACTTTCTGGAAGCGGTTGGAAAAGTAAGTTGTTATTAATAGTACTATTTACGAGGTTTTTCGTAGCCAGAAGCGAATGGTAATAATTCAGTGCCATTTTTACCGAAATATTTAGTGAGGCGAAAATTAAGTTGATTTAGGGTTATTCCCCACCCGGACAGCTTTGAGCAGCTCAATGCCAACGGTATAGTGAATGGCCATAAGCACCATGTTAGACTCTAACATTGTGCTTACGGCCATGTCGATGTTAAGATGCACGGCCAGGCATGCCAATTCGAATTTGTCGAATTTATATAAACGATTTTGAATTTCAACCTTAGTAGTATAAACTATAAGTATGGAAACGTAATCAACCTAATATGGCCTAAGAACTTGGAATAACCACATCTAACCTAAGCTAACACAGCATGGCCAAACCTAACCTAATTGAACATGGTCAAATCTAACCTAACCTAACTTAACATAGCCAGGTCTAGCCTAACTCTAACGTGGTATAGCCAAATCTAGCCTAACATGACCAAATCTAACTTGGCCTAACTTAACACGGCCAAATCAGACATAACCTGAATCTAACGTGCATGAATATGAATCTGACTTAATTTTTGCCGAATTATTAAATTGGAAGGAAAGTTGTTACATTTCTAAAATATTAAGCAATGTCAGGTTAAGCTAATCTTGCTAGACAGGATTAAGTTAGGTTAGGTTTGGCTCACCAATAATTGGCCTTATTCGCTGACTCGTATTGTTTTTCGGGCACTCGGCCATAAAAAATGCCAGCCTAAAGTAGAGAGTGGGCAGGGAACATGAATGTCTGATTAATTTAGCTACTTAAACCTGGGCCAGGAGTTGATCCAAATTAGAGATTTATGGTCCTACTTTCGGCCTCCCATGGTCCTGCCTATATGTATGTATTTGGATGAAAGTAGAGCGGGACCCGCCCTCCACTGGAGATTCTGGAGGCTAGCCTATGTATGTACAGTAGTATGTAGTTGGAGTTAGTTGGAGCCGGCTATGCAATGTATGTATGTAGGCCTAAAGTGAATTGGATCTCCTGAGAGAGGAATATAATTCATGGGGTCTTGGGAATTGGGAATCCTCCGTCCCAGACTATCATGTCATCACTCAGCCAGACCATCTCTCACCCAGAAGGACCGTTGAGGGCCACGGCCAAAACGCGTAGCCGTCCTTTCAAAACAGTTTACCAAGCTACGTTCTCCTTTAGATTTAGACGGACTTCCATGTAATTGGTTTGATTTTGATTTTGATTACCCACGTTTTGATTTTGAACAAACCGTAACATAAATATAGTGTGCTGCATGGAAGTTCGATAAGAATACTAGCAGGCTTTGATTCAGAGTTTCTATTTGATATAAAATTATGAAACTCCATTCTCCAAGCTTAGAATGAACGTGGAATGTTTCACACAATAAAAAGTAGGTATAGATATATACTTTTGTTCAAATTAGCTTAGTTCTGTACTTTAAATAAATCTCGAGCCTCAACGTATGTACTAAATGTCAAAAATTCCGAAAATCTCGAAATCCTAAATTTAGAAACTCTGGACAATATCCAAGTCGTGAATATGCGAAATCTCCCGTCTATAATCTCGAAACCTAAACCTAAACCACGATAAAAAGTGAAAACACCCAAACCCCGAAAATCGCCTGTCTCAAAAGTTGAAATCTCGAATCCCCAGTGGTCGAAAAGCTCTAAAGCCCTAATCTAGAAATCCCAACAGTAGAAAAGCTCGAAATCCAAAATATCAATAGTTCCGAAGTCGTACGTCTCAAAAATGTGGTATTAGATCAGTTTGGCAAAAAACCAGTTTAGCTAAAATTTGATTGTTGTTGTGAAAATGCTTAACCTACCCTAACTTAACCTAGCCTAACCTAACTTAACCTAGCTCAACCTAACCCAACAGAAACCAATTTTCGCCTAGCTGGTTTTTCGCCAAATTGACCAGACACCGCCTCGTTATCACCGGAGAAAGTACCAATGCAAATCCATATCATCATTTAAGGAGATGTTATAGGGTAGAGAGAAACGTGTGTAAGGGCATGGGGAAACTTTCGGACACTGTATCTATATTATG
>JAQFZY010000669.1:0-23273 GCA_034696285.1 Hypogastrura burkilli | reverse complement strand
CTTCTAATAACATTTGGTTCTTGGTGACATGATTTTTTTTTCTTTAATGTTTTGTAATATTGAGGAAGGGCCCGGCTATACACCGTGGACCAGGCCCCGAAATTTCACGGTACGGGGCTGATTGAAAGTTAACTATGGATAAGGAGAAAAAACGTCACTGGCCGTGCAAAACCAAAGATAAAGTTGAGCAAAGTTGAAAAGGCAAAGTACGTCTTAAATGATCCAGGTGCCATAATTGAGTCTTTAAATCAATGAAAATTTTTATATTGCAGTATTTATTCTTCATAAGTAAATTATTTAAAAAAACACAGCCTTTCTCTGTCCAGCTAAAAATGCTGCGGTTGAGTTAAGGTTTTCTTAGAACGTGTGTCGTATAATTGTAGCTGCTTTTGGCGGGCGCGCATTATTGATTTGTATGGGGTATTAGCTGTGTCAATAATCGAATTTTCATTAATCATTTTCCTCCAGTCTCCATAAATAAAATTACCATCTTGATAATCGTTGTCATCAAACCCAGACGGACAGTACTCATTTTTGAATTTCTTAAGAAAATTGTGCTATACATGTTGGCACGATTTGGATTCACAAAGACTTTGTCAGTACCAAAACAATCAATTAATCATTGACGCACCGTGGCATAGAAAAGAGTTCACTCTATGGTGTGAGTTTCACATGGTATGAAATCAAGATAACACAATACTGTTCGTGAAATGAGCATACGGAATTATGCTTGGATTTTAATTCCACCGCGTATTTCACTGACGGTGCAGGCTCGTTTTGCCTCTGTTAATCACCGGAATTTCTGGTGCTGGGGATGCCAGTTAATAATAAAACAGGCTCTAAATTTAAGTTGTAACCATATCGTACTTAGCAGTACATGAAACTACCTGGCGGTTTTGGGCAAATTCGATAGCATTAGAGAAAGTCCCGTATCGACTACCCATTTTTTTGTAAAGCGTTTTCTCAGGTGCTACTTTTTGACAAGACAGTATATCTACATATCATAATAATTACAAGGAAGAATTAAGAGTTGACATCCGGCACAGTACTTATCCGTAATACAAGTACTCCCAATCACGACTTTTGTTTTTCGAAACCTGCCGACTGCAAATTATTCGACTGCAGCTTGCTAATTTTTTTTCTTCAACAAAAATTCTGGCCAAATACTTTGTTTTCTAAGTCCTAGGCCTCGCACACCGCTGACTTTTTTCTACTTCTGCTTAGGGCTTAAGGTGACTTTCTCCCAATTCCATATCAGGCCTGTTCAGTCTGAGTATGAACTATCCGCCGTTTCTGTGCATTTGGTTAGATAATAGAATTTTCTTAGAATTTACGCATATATATTTCTTGGTAGCTTCCTACTTTTCTGCCAGATTACAAGTTACAATACATACACATACATCACAAACATAGGAAATGCTTGTATTAGAGATTCGAGATCAAGTTTTTTGAGCTCACAACGGCGTTACAGTATTATTGAATTTGAAAGGACAGGGCTTCAGTTCAGATTCAAGAAAAAAAAAGGAATTCTTTCTAAGAAATTACTGCAAACATTAAGCATTACGTTATTATAGGTAAGTTTTAGCTGTTCCTGTTTCTGAAAACTTTGTGGATAGTAGGTAGGACATTATAAGCCAGAAGGCAATAGTTTGCTGAAGCTTAATTAAATACCAACCATAAGTATATAATAATAGAATTTAGCATCACTGGTTAACACTTGAGACGGAGACTAAGTCAGAGAGAGAGTTTGATATTCGTGTTATGATTTATGATAGATGTCGCATGGCACACTCCCACGGTCCAGAGGCCTGTCTAACGCGTGATAATTTCTATTTTGATTACCTATTGTTCCAAGCATTCTACCTGGAACATTCATTCATTGAGGAGGTGTATAAAGCTTTCGGTTTCGAGAGGGCAAAGGGTCCAGCAACGTAAGTTAGAATAAGTTGATATTTTAGACCCGAATTTTTTCTACTTAAATTAATGAAATAAATCATATTGAAAGCAATTATTATACTTCTTGCGTTCTTGCTAAAAAGGTTGACAGGTTGACACTAACTCAGAATTTTATGCTGTTTCAAATGGTTCAAATTATTTGAGAATGTATTGTGTACTATATAAGGGACTTAATACTCACAAAATGCCCGCCTGTAGCCTGTGGGATTTGCCTAAAACCCCGATATTCTTGCAGCAATTTGGATGCTGAACAACGTTTAAATCTCGCTGCAACGCTGTAATCGTTGACCCTCTACGGGTCACTCAAAGTTCACAAATTCATGAAATGCCGTTTTGTTCGATTCTGTTCAAAATCAGTATTCAGACGCAACTTTTAATCCTGAACAAGGTTTAAGTGGGCACCAACCTCGTATCTCGATCTCGACTCTTTGACCCACTACGGGTCACGAAAGCTCACATGTGAACAAATGCCCGACTGTGGGATTTCGCTCAAACTCGGTATTCACCCCTATCTTTTGATGTTGAACAAGGTTCAAATAGACACTAAGGCCGTATCTTGACTCCTTGACCTTCTACAGGTCAATCAAAGGTCATATGCAGCGAAAATGACCGTCTGTTGGATTTGGCTTAAACTCGGGACTCATCACTAATTTAGGATAAGAATTAGAACCAGCATATTTAGTTTGGATTTTTAAACGTTTTAAGTTTTACGGCGCATGAGCAATTATTTGTAATTTGATTGTAAACATTGGTTTTGGTCGGAGGTCTCCGGACCGGAGTTCGGATTCCATGCTGGACAGGTCCTTTCATTCAAGCATGCTGTCCGTAACATACTGGCCTACTTGAGTGTAACTTCGGCCCGCTGAGCCGGCACGAGAGTCCGGACTCTATGCGTCAAACTGCCGAGAGCAGACGTCAGACTGGACACACCGGAGAATAGTTGATTTGTCAATTGTCAGGCTTATCTATATACATAAAATCGTTGGTCTGTATGTGTGTGTGTGTGTGGATGTCCGCTATCTTCATCAAAACTACTGGGCCGATTTTGATGAGTGATACGTCAAAAAATCTCTAATTATCCAGGGAACCTTTCGCCCCATACTTCATTGACCTGTAATATCGTAAACTGTGACTTTTGGTCATTTAAGGTCAAAATTTGAGTTTTTATTTGTTTTTGGGTGCACACTTCTAAAAGCTCCAATAAACAAATCCATAATTAAATTATAACATTAGCCCCTGGCTACAAATACCTGATGTTGTAACGGCATGAGAATAGTATGTAACGTCTACCTCATGTCATAACCGTATGGCAAATGTTTGTAACGAGTACACCATGTCATAACCGTACGGGAATAACCGAAATGTTTGTAACCTAAACCCTAAACAAAAGTTTACGTTTTGCTAAATCGCACCTGGTAGGAATTAACTCGAGACTGGAGGAGTCGACAGCATAGGGTCGGGTTGGTCTCTGAGGGGTCGGCTGCATGCAGGCAGGTGCCTGTACTGGGGGCCTAGCCCAGCCAATCACGTTCGCGCGCGTCAGCGGCTCCGAATTCAAATTTTTTAAGGCAATAGAGCTTAAAAAAATAGAGCTCAGAAGGTTCGGAAACTTGCCGGAAACATTAATTTTAAGTTAGGTTAGCTTTGGAAACTTTCGGAAGTTCGGAAACTTTCGGTAACTTTGGTTTTAAGTTAGGTTAGGTTCGGAAACTTATTGGAAACATTGATTTTAAGTTAGGTTAGGTTTGGAAACTTTTGAAAACTTTGATTTTAAGTTAGGTTAGGTTTGAAAACTTTCGAAAACTTTTCGGAAACATTGGTTTTAAGTCAGGTTATATAATCGGAAACCTCAGGAAACTTTGATTTTAAGTTAGTTCAGGATCGGAAACTTTCGGAAACTTTGATTTTAAGTTAGGTTAGGTCCGGAAACTTTCGAAAACTTTTCAGAAACATTGATTTTAAGTCAGGTTATATAATCGGAAACCTCAGGAAACTTTGCTTTTAAGTTAGGTTAGGTTCGGAAACTTTCGGAAACCTTGATTTTAAGTAAGGTTAGGTTCGGAAACTTTTTGTGTACATTGATTTTAAGTTAGGTTAGGTTCGGTAAACTTTTCGGAAACATTGACTTTAAATCAGGTTAGGTTCAAAAATTATGGGAAACTCTCAGGAAACATTGATTTTAAGTTACGTTAGGTTCGGAAACTTTCGGAAACTGATTTTGAGTTACGTTAGGCTCGGAAACTTTCGGAAACTGATTTTAAGTTACGTTAGGCTCGGAAACTTTCCAGAAACCTTGATTTTAAGTTAGATTAGGTTAGGGTTTGGACAGGTTCATGGTGCCGACGGGTCAGAATTCGATCTCCTTAAGACAATAGTGATCGAATCGGGTTTGGACGGGCCCAGTTTGTACCGACTGGCCCCTATTCCATTTCTCCGAGACAATAATAGTCGGATTGGATTTGGATGGGCCCAGTTGTGCCGGCGCCCCAGAATTCGATTTCCGTGAGGCAATAATTGTCGGATCGGGTTATGACAAGCAAAACGGTACCCGAAGAGTTACCCCTAATTCGGTCTGTCGGGTTTCCGCCCATTCCACCCGGATCGTAGATCGGGTAACGCGCTAGTCATATATATTATTGTCTCCAGTTGTGCGCTGTCTGGTCTGACGTCTGCTCTTGGCAGTCTGACGCTTAGAGTCCGGAGTCCGGACTCTCGTGCAACAGCTTGCAGTTCTGTCCATCCATCCCCATCATAGTCTGTCTCAAACTCAAACCTGAATACTGCAGTAGTCGGTGGATACATACATGCGCCAATTTCTTTTTTTGTGGTCTGGAGCAGGAGAGTGCGGGGATTTCACGGAAAATAACTTTGCTGTTTCCCGTAGTCTTGCTTCGCCGTTTTTTTTAGAACCTAGTTTTTAAAGTCAATTCCACCCGAAAGAGTAAGACAAAATCGTAGGAGCCCACATAGCTCGGGCTCGGAGAGCCAGTTCTATTCAGATTCAGGTTCTATCATATCATACATCGCATCACACCTGGAACTGCTGTCCTTTCCTGCTAACGTCAACTCCTCGTGCTCCTCATGTCCTCAATCGTCACGTAAAAATCAAAACGGGGCCAGCTGGAATCTCGTCATAATATTCTATACTACTACTATCTTCTATTAATTTAAATTATATCCGTTTACTCTTGTTAGTTAGTCCCCCTTGACACTCAAGGCCGTAATTAATAACCTTTTAGGAAGGTAGAGGGTGTCAGTAAGGACAAAGCAAGGAGAATCTTGACTAGAAGGTCAGGTCAGCCTAAAAAGTTCTCCTGCGTTCGTAAAAAGATTAACGGCCATGGTTTCTTGTGATGTAAAATTATTGATCATGGGTTCTTTCTGATTTAGGAAGAATATCACGTTGTTACTTGTGATATTCACCATTCATCTGTATTTAACAGAGTATTAACTGTACTGGTCATATTAATGACCTTGGACTATTGTGTCAACAGTCAAAGACACAAAAGTCGTTCGGTTCCTCCGCACGTAACTAACTCTTGATGCTTGATTACCATCTGCTTACCAAGTAGTACCTCCTTAATTATAGTTGGAGGACAATTAGTAGGTACGAATCTGTATTAAGCATTACAAAGGAGGCATTAGAAATTAGGTCGTAGGTAACGTTGCTATTAGTATTAGCTAGTATTAGTAGGTATTGACGTATGACGTAGACTTCAGTATTGAGCGGTATTATAAATTCCATGTCATCTTACTCTGTACCCACTTGAACATCAGAGTCCAGGGTGATATGTAAAGGCATATGTTGGTTCCTAAGCCGGCTTTGGCCTATTAACGTCTAAGTTATTATTTAGCTATCTAGTTGTGCAAAGAAAATGTATTCAACCAAGATCAGCAATCTGCTGATGAGTCCGCTCCTCTGCCGCATCCCATCTCGTCAATCCAACATCATAGTTCCCCCGCTCCTACCCAGTACTAGTTGCCACAGTGCTAACAAACAGTCTCCTAATAATTCTAGTCCAATCACCAATACCAAGTCGAACCTTGAACGTAATATATTCAGTAATAATTGGTCGGGCGTGTTATAGTATAGGCCAATCCCTTCCCCGCTGTACGAGTGTTGGCCCAAATCTTATGATCATAGTTCTGTGTCTCTATTGTGTAAGCTACCCTTCGGGACACTCGTGTCTATTTTGTCGGTTCTACAAGCAACACGAGGTAATTCTTATACTAATGTATCAATTTGTTTACGAACCAGTATTAATTCCTTACTTGCCTAATACTCACGTGAAAGTGTGTTCTACGTTAAATATGTAGAAATAATACACGCCAGTCTTTATCTAAATACAAATACATATTAGGGAATTTTATTTAAGTCGCAGGAAACGCTTTATCAGTTTTATTGGCTGTGCTGACGGGTCCGGCACCGATGCGATGAGGTCGCCCAGGCAATATATGATATTCCTCGTTATATTACTGTATATGCGTAAAGATAGGATTCGCTCTGCTGCAGTTCCGTAAATAATTTGTATATGTAGGCACCTACCTCAAGAAGCTCTACTGATTTCTGCTGCTGGCATGCAAAATGTATTTTTAAAAAATGCTCTTAGTAAAAAGTCGCTGAGTATGCCTGAGTGCGCTCTGAAAAGGACGAAATAAGTTAAGTTAATATTAAACCATAACTATTTTGTGAAGAGTAAAAGTTCATGAAGTATTAAGGTTACTCAGGCAAAACTGCAAATTCATAGTTTTCCACTGTACGGTAGAGATACACAAACGCAAAATGTATTGCAGTCTAACTCACCACATGCAGAGGTGTTGTCATAACGTACGACTGCTTGTTGTGCTTGTACCAAGCACATGCTTATGAAATAGTAATTTTTAAGAGTTACTATTAGCTAACCTATTCTCTTTCTAATATACCTTTAAGTATTACGTAGTTCAAAACTAATGGAATCTGAATTTCTCTTTTGATTATTCTCCAGATATTTGCGAAACGGAGTTATTGTGAATTCCCCCAGTCCCAGTAGTGTCTGTGCGCACGACTATAGTGCATCCAAATTCTGAATTGATTGTTACCAGTTATGACCCAATGAAGTCTACATCGAGCAAAATTGATCAAGTTATATTTCACTCAAGTTGTATTTGTCTCATTTCCGATAACCCTCCGACACGTATAGAAGAGTAAGAGGCTAGGATTAGAGTAGTTCCCAGTCCCCAGTCCCGGCAAATCAAAGTATGGTGAGACGGACTAAAGGGACAAAGTGCGTAATCAATCCCAAGAAGGCATGCCTATGGGTCTCAGTCTTAGTGCCTCTCTTCACTATCGTCGTAAGCCGAGCTGTGTCATACGACCCCGCATGGAAAGAAGCTAACAGAGCTCCCCCCAATCCTACGCCTTCAGCCTACCACAACGGTCCGATCGGTGGACAGCCTGGAGACAACTACTCCCTCTATCCCGCAGTCCCACGTTTTGAGCAGCATGGACTGGTGTCTCGAAGTAAGCGGGATGTGGACCAGAGCGGTGTTGTCTCTCCGTCCCAACGAGACGTGGCCATGGTTGGAATGTCATTCCGGTATGAGGCGGACAAGAAGCGGGTAGTTCATACGACCGAGTCCGTGGAGATTCTCGAAGGGATCGAAGTGGACCTGACCTTGTACGGAAGATTTATGAAGGGGACCCAGATCCGACTCAATAAGAATGGGCACAAGTGCGAAGAGCCACCCTCTCCGTATAATGTGAGTTTCTTATTTATACCGTGTCCACTTCGGCTTCCTGGAAAATTACAATTTCCTTAGGGCATCATTTAAACAATATACCATTTAAACTGTAAGTATTACTTTTACTCTCGATTTCATTACTAAATATCTATTTCTCGTCAAATGAGCCGATGCGCTGGGTTTGATTAGAAAGGCATCAGGAATGCACTGAAAGTATGTACAAACAAGTATTAGAGTCAGAAGTTCTCAAACCTAAAGTAGGTAGGTTGGTAAACTTCAACTAATTGAAAAATCACTTAGGTACTGAAATCGCAAATAACAGAATTCAATTTAAATAGTAACAGATTTCAATATAAGTAGTAGTAGCGGTTTAATATAACTAGGAATTTCCTTATTTCGCTCTCCTAGCTCACAATGGAGACAACCACGGAGGAAGGGGTCGACCCGTTCCCTGAAGACTACATCTACAGCGTGGCATCTTTCAAAATGGAACTCCCACTCCGTTACGACTATTCCAAGATCTATTTCTGCCTCCTCAACCCTCGGAACGGACTGTGGGAGTCTCAGGGCACGGGACCGCATGTCCACATTTCTCTCCAGAGCAAGTTGATGCCGATCTGGGTTCAGGTCATTCTGATCATGTTCCTCCTCTGCCTCTCCGGCCTCTTCTCTGGTCTCAATCTGGGCCTCATGTCACTCAACAAGACGGATCTCAAAATCATCATTAATACGGGAACTCCGATAGAGCGGCTCTATGCTTCCAAAATTGCTCCGGTCCGTAACCACGGGAACTTCCTCCTCTGCTGCCTCCTCTTTAGTAACGTTCTGGTCAATGCCACGCTCACGATCCTCATGGACGAGTTGACTTCCGGAGCCCTTGCTATCATTCTCTCCACTCTGGCCATCGTTGTGTTTGGTGAGATTATTCCGCAGGCAATTTGTTCTCGACATGGTCTCGCCGTGGGTGCTAAAACGATCTACATCACAAAGTTCTTTATGGCCATCACTTTCCCTCTCGCCTATCCCCTCAGCATGGTCCTGGACAAGATCCTGGGAGAGGAAATAGGGAGTGTCTACACTCGAGAACGTCTCAAAGAGCTCCTCAGGGTATGCTAAATCGTAGGAATGTTGAGGGTCTCATTCTATTTTGTTTTACGTTTATTAGGTGACCAAGGATCACCATGGGCTCGAAAACGAGGAGGTTGCCCTTATTTCTGGGGCCTTAGACATGAAGACCAAGACGGTCAAGGACATAATGACTCGGCTTGAGTCGGTGAGTATAATGAATTGAGGCTGTCCAACATTGTTTATCTGTTCTAGTAGTTACTCAAGACCTTTTTGTGACTTCAGGTATTCATGCTGCCGCTCGAAACCAAGTTGGATTACGAAACGGTTTCCGAAATTGAGTTCCAAGGTAATGGGCATTGTCATACTCTTTGCACAACTTAATCATGCTCAGCTCTAACGTTGAATTGTGTCACGTCGTTCGTTTTGTTTTAAATGTAAAGGTTACACTAGAATTCCCGTGTTTGAAATGGAACGGAGTAATGTGGTGGCAGTGCTGAATGTGAAGCAGTTGACTCTCCTGGACGCTAGCGATAGTATCCCAATTCGAACTGTTGTAGAATACTATCAGAACTCATTGTTCTACGTCTTTGAAAATACCCGGCTTGACTACATGTTCCGTGCCTTCCGTGAGGGTATGCTCTTCTTCCTATTGATCTCGCGTGTATTGCAGCTTAGCATTTGAAACCTTTTTGTTTATTGAACAGGGAACCGTGGACACATGGCCTTCGTCCAAAAGGTTAACGACGAGGGTCCCGGGGACCCGTACTACGAGACCATCGGGGTGGTCACAATGGAAGATGTTTTGGAAGAGCTTCTACAAGCAGACATTATGGATGAAACTGACGGTTCGTGAAATTGCTCCATTGTCCATTGCCCACAATTCATTTTCCATTAAAACTTACGCTTTACTCATTTTTAGTCGGGAAGTTCAAGGCGAGACTCGAGCACAAGGAACGACCGCGAGACATTCCATTCTTGTCAAAATTGCGAACACAACCTGCCATTGAAGTTCCTCCTCCACTAGCTCTGGCTGCCTGTCAATATTTGACTACTGGTACGTACATTATTCACCAGCACCATTGTCTGTTTTATTGGAAAAATATACATGAGTCTTTGGTATAGCGGTTCCTGCATTTAATCGGAACGATATCTCTGAAAATATTCTGAACCGACTCATCAAGACTACAGTGACGATGGTGCGGCCTCCTAAAATTCGAGCTCACGAGACACCGAGATACCTCTACTTGTATGAAAATGTAAGGCCCAACTTAGTAATAAGTAATAGTACTTAAACTCTGTTTATTGCCGGTAAATAATTATTTCCATGTCCGACATAGGGAAAACCGGCAGACTACTTCATCATGATTCTCGAAGGAAAGGTTGAGATTGAGGTCGGGCAGGAGAAAATAAAGTTCCAAGCTGGGCCGTTCCAATATTTTGGTGCAGAGTTCCTGCTCTCCCAACCTTCACATGAGAGTAATGAAATGACTGATTTGCGCTTTAAGTCATTCCAATATATTCCTGTACCTGTGATTAACTATCCTCCGCCTTTGTTATTTTTACTATTCCAGATATAACTGAGTTTACAGAGCCTCCACCGCTCGACTCAAAAATTGGGTTTCGAAAATATGCATTCATTCCCGACTACAGGTAAGGACAGAGTTAATTGTGATTAAAACGGTTGAAGTCAATATATGAAACGCATTTCTAATTCTTGTTTCTTCTATTTAAGTGCTCGTGTTATCACCGAAACATTCTTCATGCGGGTTCGGTAAGAACGAAATTCTTTATTGTTTCCCTTAACTTGTGCAGATCCTAAATACAAAAGATGTCCCGAGATTATGTAACCACTTTACTAACTAGTTTGCTACCGAATGTGACGTCCATCAATTCTGCGACTAGTTTCTTCTTGAAGACAAAACATTAGTGGACACATTCGTGCTCAATTTAGCACCTATAAGAAGACCCCTGTGACCGTTTACAGGGTGATTCTGAACGATGTGTCTGATTCCATTTTCCAAACTGTTTTAGAATCTGAAGCGCTTGTACTAAATAAGCATTGTTGTGTGTGAAGGAATTAATACAAATTAATGGGACTCATACAGGATGACCTGATATGTGTGTACTTGTCGGGAATGATGATATGTCTTCGAGTGGCCTCGGGTTGTCCGAGTAATCGACGCGTTTTATTGAAGTTACAGAGGTTGAGGATGAACAGCGTTGCGGGGCTCGTCACCAACGGATGACATATACATGGTCCCTGAATATGGCTTCAAAACATGAGCAATACATCAGTCTACAGTAATCTTACCCGTTGGTTGTACACGGATGCCTGGAAGAATACTTTTGACACCCATAACCGAACCACCTTAAAACTTGTCACAAAACTTTCATTTTTCCCGAAAAACTAAATAAGGCTCCACGTTCTGATCCCGTTTAACTTTTGAATGCATCCCTTCCCCACTATAATTTTTAACATGGCAGTAGAGCTGATCAAGCCAGAGAACATGATGTGACTTTTGACTTGCTGTATACTGTCCATATACGATTCCTAAGCCCACTCCGATTTTCGGTGTTTTATTTACACTGGAAACTTGATTTTAGAATGTCATACATTCCCGACACCACTGTATGGGAATGGCTTAAACTAAATCCTTGAAAGTTGTCTTATGCTATTGTGCTATGTTTTAACTACATCCATGCCAGAGCTCACAGTCTCAGGCTGCCCCTCTGTCTTTAAAACAATAACTCAAAAGTGGTTACATAATCTCGGGATACTCTTTGTATTACTGATTTTAACTTTGTACCTTTTCAGATTCGGAGCCTATCGTGCTGCCCGTGTGGCGACTCAACTTGAGCGAAAATATACGGATCCCAAGGCCCCGCATCAGAATAAGGACTGGCAGAAGGAAGTGGAACAGATCTTGACCGTAGTTGATGAGGACATGACCCGGCACCAGCGCCGAATGCTCATTGTAATCCATCAAATAACCAATCTTCATGTTCAATATTAAGCACCTGTGTTGTTGCCTTTGATTTCATGTGATATATCTGACTGCATGTGATTTGAGCTTTGAACGGGGTCTTATTTTTATCCAGTGTAATGAACAACTTAAAAAAAAAATGACAGCCATATTAATTGACATAAAATCCCACTTTTGTGTGATTTAATTGCGAAAATGTAATTCCATACAACTTTGTTAAGAACAAGTATTGTACTAAACTCGTTTAATTCTCTTTAGACGGCGGACAGTGACGAAGAGTATCCCGAGCCCACCGTGACGACTGCTCTTCTGCTCCGAGACTCTGCTGAATCTAACCCAGGCCCTTCAGGGGCCGGTCCCTCCTTTCCACTTCCTTTGCCGCCCGTTCCAAGCGGGAGTGATACTGCTGCTGGCTCTTCGGCTGGCCCTTCTTCTAGTTCTAGCCGACGGGAGCCGGCTAAGCCCTCTCCGCCGCCGCCCAAGCCAGAGGACAATCCCTAAATTTCCAATACTTCCTATACGAAGCTACTAAATTTAGTTAGACGAGGTGTACCTAGCTAACTAACAAGGCTCCGGCTCCTAGTGCCTCAACAACCTCTCTCAACCTACTTACATTACAAAATTACCAGTTCCAGGTGAAATCTCAATAAACTCCTATTCTTAAAGCTCCTTAGTTCTTATTAGTGTTCTGCCCTTGAGGGAATAGTCGTGAAGAAGTATTGACCTGTTCTAATGTGTGTGGTCGTAAAATACTGTATGTATATACATAGTCTATATTCGTTATCTAGTTCTAATTATGTCGAGTCTATGTACATAAAATGGAGGGAAGTACAATCTAGGCGTACGCCGATACTACTTAAATAATAAAATAATAACTAACACACTTACAATATAAATGTCTACTTGAATGTGTTTCGGGAAATGTCAACATGTCAACGGTATTAAATGTGAAGGGGGCTTAAAGAGAACTTAGCTACCCGACTGGTCGGCCTACTATTTACAGAGGAACTTATTTTACAATTATATTATTTATGTATTACGGTACAACTATTATCTATGTATTAGCTATAGCGTTGATATGTCTTTAATTTTAACTGACACCGTAATGGCTGTTAGGTTTCTAGCAAGGTATTTGTTTTTGTTGCACTATTTCTTATTGTGAATCCCCTTCCGTCCCGGGATTGGTTTGGCTCTTAGTTCTTAATAAAATCCTCTGCTCAGGTTCAGTTTCAATAAAAAGACAGTTAGATAAAGATTATAGAAAAAAGAGTGAGCCGTTATTTGACAGTGATTATTCTTTATCAGGATTTGGCATACGATTAATATGCCTGTAAACCCAAGCCGCGCGTTAACGTTAATCGATTGTATTAGAATTTCAATCCTAACCTAATCAACATACTCGGACTGTTGAGGCTGAGGATTGTACATTGTACACAGTTGATCGTTATGTAAATCCATATACTGTACCAGGCGCTACGTCTACAAGGCCTAAGATTAGGCCTAACCTAAAGAAATAGGAACATTTAAGACCAAGTTGAGCGTGAAAGGTTCCAGTTATTCGTACACTTTAATCCCCGATAACGGCTGATGTTATAACTGTTGATCCTTGTTCCCACTCAGGGCTCCGTCTTCCTTACTGCTAGGACTCTCCCCATTGGGAAGGGCGGGATTCGGGACTGGGGACTTCTTATCGCAGTTATTACTGCTACCCGACTCCTCACTCCCACTCAAGTCCTCCTTGTTATTACTGATCTTCCGAATCGATGACTTGGTTGGCTCTATAAAACTAACGTTTTTCTCTGAGAGCGTTCCGAGGCTCCCTCCACTTGGGCGCCGTCGGCCAGAAGGGCCCTTGACAGCCTCTATCGAATTGTCGTAGCCACCTATAAGATGACTCGGGGTCAGGATGATTTCAGACAGGACCTCACTGCTCCGCTTCCGGTTGGCAAGGTGATGGTGACCGTCGATGGTCTGGAAGGGAGAGAAAAAATGTGTTATTTAAGCTCATTTAAATATACAAATAAATAGGAAATCCGTAGTTACAACTCTAATCAGAGTCGCATTAACTACAACTTAATAAAAAAGCACGGCGGGATTTAACGGGTTTTTACCAAGATTTAGTCAAGTCAGTTATCCCACCTTGTCGATAAAATCCGATCAGAGTGGGTGGAATATAATGGGATTTAATTAGGCGTACAATTTTGAAAGTTGTTTATCCTCCTTGACATAAATCCAATTAAATCCCAGCCCACACCACTGATTCTAACCCACCTTTATCCCGTGATGAAGCTTCACTGAGCTCTTCCTTCGATCGAAATGATTGTGAGACGCATTTTTCATCATCTGCAAGGAAGACAAAGTACTCAAAGCCTGCTCTCCCCAATACTGGAATAGAGAATAGGTCTATACGAACCTTCCCGATCTGCTCCTCGAAGTTGTCCCCGACCTCCTTCTGGGCAAAGGTGTCAGTGTTGGAGTGAGTCCGCTCCAGGACAGTGGCTTGTCGGGCTGCCATGTACATGGTACGCGGGATCTTGAGGAACGTAGTGTCCTGGACAGGGCGGACAGAGTAGTCCGGCACGAAGTTGGAGAGCAACATGGAGTCGAAGCTACTGCTTCCAAGCTTACGCATTTCTGATGGGGTGGGCGGCGTGTCAGCTACTTAAACGGAAAATAAATGTATGTATTCAAATGTAAACTCATGTATTTAGCTATGTAAAGTACTCACGGCTGACTAGTCATAAAATGATAACAAAAGCTGTAAAGTTCAGCAGAGCATTCATGGCGCTTACCGGTCTGCTCCAAAATTTGGACGCCGTAGAATGAAAACGGTCCGCTAGAATAAGGGAATCATTGGTCGTGCTAGCCTTGGTATACAAGTTGGGATAAGGATTGGATTGACCCTTACCTCTCAAATATTAAGTTCTCTTTGCCCATCTCGACCTCAACCCGACCTTCCAATATGAGGACAAAGTAGTCTGCCGGCTTCCCCTGTTACATCATCGTAAAGTTAATTTTTGGTCATCGTTGATATATGGCTGCAATTACATATCTTGTGGACACCTACCCTTTCGTAAATGGTAATATTGTTATTGTTTCGAGAATTGTCTCGATTCTTCACTTTGATTTGAAAGAAGAGGTTCTGGTTGAGTAGGCGCTGGAGAATTGTCTTCGAGATTTTTGTGGTATTAAACTCATCAACAGCTATAGCGGATCGTCAAGGGAAAAGATTAATCCTATGTTACTACTGACTAATACGTGGAATATTCCGCTGACTGCACAACTCCACTAGTACTCCTCCTACGTGCTCAATCAACATCTTTCTGTGTTAGGCTTACATGTGCTCAGGTACTGAAATGCGGCGAGGATGAGCTGAGGAGATACGTGAATGTCATCACATTTCCAGCCAGATAACTTGGGAGATGTCAGGGTCATGTTAACACGGGACCGGCGCCGTTTCATGCTATCTGCAATTTTTGGCCAGGGAAGGGTAAACAATAGGACCTGATTAATTAAGCTGAAGTGTGGAGCTTGCCATAAACGTCCGTTTCGTCGTTGATCTCGGCCTGGATGAGGGCCTCAATTACGTCCTCCAGCGTGACGAGTCCAACAACCTCGTAGTAAGGGTCCGACCCGCCCTTCTCATTCTCACCCTCGTTCACACGATGGACGAAGGCCATGTGACCCTTGTTCCCTAAAATTAAAAAGAAGGCGTTTAGACAAAATATAGCATTGTGATTAGATCAGCCCAGCTATAGTATGTATGAACGCATTACCGGTTTTGAAGTCGCGGAAGACTCCGTCAAGCGTTGTGCTCTCAAAGACGTACATGATTGGATTGTTGTAAAATTCACAAATTGTTTTCAGTGGCATTTTGTCATCGGGGTCAACGAAGGCGAGATCCTTTGTGTGCAGGATGGATATGAGGTTGCTCTTGGAGCCCTCGTAAACGGGCACCCTGGAGTATCCTGCACAAAAGGAAAGGAAATTAGATCAATTTTGCTGTTTATCTTTATGTCAAAATATATTATCTAGCAAAAAAAGCATATACTGTTCGAATAAGTTATTTTTGAAGTCAAACCTAACTTAAGTCATTATCTAATCCAAACAGCGTTTCAATGGCAGTGAGTTAACCTAAATAGGGCCTATTATATAAGCAAGCCTAATTCAATAATGATTGTTATTGACATCGGTTATTTTCGCATGAACTTACCCTGTGACATAATCTCAGACACGGTGTCAAAGTCTAGTACGGCTTCGATGGGAAGCATAAAGACTTTCTCGAGCTTGGTCATAACGTCCGAGACCGGCTTCTGTTTGAGCTCCAGGGCCCCAGCAATAATATTGACCTCATCCTTCTCTAAATCATTATAAGCATGCGTCACCTGTTTAAAATTCAAAATAAAAACAATAAATACAACATTTTGATCCCTGTACGGTTTCCTAGACCATCAATCAGGCCCACTTCAAATGAGTTAAATACGATAAGTATTACATATGACATATTGGAGGGTTCACAATATTTATGTACAGGATGCAGATGACCGATGCCGGTCGCCTATTATCTGGAACGCCTATAATTCGTATCCACTTCAGGTTATAAACGCCCCATTCATGTTTGTAAAGTAAAGAATTGAATCACCAATCATCAGTACAAAGTACAATAGCTACGTTACACCACGCTACTCTTACTTACTATTGATTTACACAAAATTTAGTCATGTAACATATCTCAGACCATGATATTTCACTTAATATATCGAAAACGGGAAGCCATAATCTCTGAGTGATAGACGAGAGGGGCCTTCCGTGTGTACGATAATGCTTGACGCTCCCAGAGCCGGTTTCAAAACAAATGTTGCACTTCCTGGGCCGGAGCCAAGCACGTACGTATTACTATACTTGCATGCTCCCCACGACAATAATATTATTTGACAAAGTCCGTAGACCAAAACATAAACAATACAGAAGTCCATGAATCCATACTTAAAAACTCTCCCTGATTTTTCGTAGAATGATCGTGAACTGTCAACTGTAGGAAGCCGATTCAGGGTTGAGCTTGTTGCGGTAAGTTCAATTCCCACGTCAGGTGGAACTTTTGTGTAATCCGAATCTGAACTCAGAACCCGTTCCTAGGTCCGGTTCCAGTTGATCAAATAATTTTTTTTTCCATTGTGTATAATCTGCGTCTGCGGTTTTGGCCTAGCTAGTAATATTTAATGCAACTCAAACTGGGATTAATTTTCATATGCTGCACGGCTCAAACCAACCAAGTCCAGATATTTCCGATGAGCTGTTTGCTCACATAGTTTTGCTGTTTGATTTGCAGGACCTCTATTTCATTACCACTGCTCAACACTGCGAAGGCGAGTACTAATACGAATACCATAAAAGAACAACAGTTAGGGATTCATTATACTATGCTAACATCCTTCACTGTAGATTAAGTTACTGTTGTTAGGTTAGGTTTTGACGGCAAAAAAATTAACTTATTCCGTCAAATTTATTTTTTCAATAATACAATTTACGAGAAATACTAGAAAATCTTAAATCGAAAGAACCATACTATTCAGTCAAGTTGGCTTACTTTAGGCAATGATGACAGATTTAGTTCTGTTTAGAGGATGCACGATTAAAAGAAAGGGCCCACTTCTGCCATTACATGCGTTATATTACGGTGGTGGGAGCCGTATATGAGCATGTGCCCCCCGAACGTTTGACAGGAGGAGTGAGTGTCCCTGGAAGAAATACCTACATTGCATTTCATATGTGCTACAATGTGCTAAAAATACATTTACATGAAGATGAAGACCATGATGAAGACTGTTTGGGCAGTCTAGAATTTGAAGATGGGAAGGGAATGGGACTCACGCCATATGCCAATGTATACGGAACTACAAATGCCGGATCACGAATCAGGACTCATAAAGCCCCTCCCTGCATTTTATTCCTGGAATTAAGAATACCTCCTTATTCTTATGGTAGGTACTCAGGATTTAGCCCGAAAATACTAAATTATTCGTTTACGTAAGCTTAAAAGGAGCAGGTGTGTATCAGGATCCCCAATAGGCCAGGAACTAAAATAGGATTGGGCATACTTTTCACATAACCCTTAATTGGTTTCCCTAAATAGGCTTCTATCTTCCTAAAGCCCGTTTGAGTATTAAGATTCACGATCACACCTTGGCCTCGACAGCACAGGCTTCCGACTCGTATTCCAATATTCATTTACTTAAACACTAAAATAGTTCCAAATGGTAATGGTAAACTGTTTGTGCGTTGTCAGATCCAAAAAAAAGTTCGAAGCCAAGAATAGAAGTTATGTAGTAGTTTAATTATTAGAATGCCTACGAGTGAGGCAATCACCTGGAGACCAAACACCAAGGTCTCAGGTTGCATACAGAACTGATTGTAACGAATAAATTACATTAATGAGATCGAGATGTCGGATTTAAAAATTGGGAATTCCTGTCATTGACCTGTATTTGTACACCAATCCTGCATGTTTTGCATAGGTAGTATCTATGTCTGCAATTGAGTAATTCCTTTCCGTTGGAAATTAAAACGTAAATTTGCTAATTAAATGTCGTCACACGCAGCTTGACATGAATCTTATTTTAGTTCATATTTGTGCTCAATGGGTTGGAACTGAGCAGTTGCTACAACTGGGAGTTTATGCAATTTTGATAGGTGTAGATTGCAAATTTTAGAATGTACTTGTCATACAGAACAGATCATTAGCCTGGAAGAATTTGTATATTAAATACGTGTCCAAACCTAACCATAACCAATATGAAACGAGTTGCGAACATCCCAATCTATGTCTGTATTACTTATGCAGTGAAAGTTCTATGGGAATGCCTGCGCATACGCAGGAATGGCCTGGTCCAAAGCTCCAATACCAACAGCCCAGTTACACATAACTAATGCCAAAAAAAGAATGGGTTCACATACCCGAATCAACTCCTTGAGCCGGTCCCGATTGTAGACGTTCCCGATCTCCTCCCCTAGGATCTTGTCCAGGAGCACCGAGATGGGATAGGAGATAGGGAAGGTGACAGCCATGAAGAACTTAGTTAGCCAGACAGTCCGAGCCCCTACGGCCAGCCCGTGCCGGGAGCAGAGTGCCTGCGGGATGATCTCACCGAAGAGAACAATGGAGAGTGTTGAGCCAACCACGGCTACCAGCCCGCTCGAGATCCCGTCCAGCAGGATCGTGAGCGTGGAATTGACCATCACGTTCCCAAGGAGGAGGCTGCAGAGGAGATAGTTACCGTTGTCACGGAGGGGTTGGATCGTCTTGGCGTAGCGACGCTCCTTCTCGGATCCAGTCGCAGCCACAATCTTCATTTCCGTCCGATCCAGGGCCATGAGCCCAAGGTTGAGGCCTGAGAAGAGGCCGGAGAGTGTGAGAAGGACCAGGATCATGATGATCTGGGACCTGAAAAAAGAGTCTTTCCGAAATAAGGTTCTGGAATTCGAGGAGTTGCTCTCCACCAGGATCGGCCAACAATTTCGTACAGGAAAGAAATATAGACTGCCGAAAAGTTTAAATTGAAAGTCGTTACCAACAACTCAATTGAACAAGGGTTAGCTTCAGTGATTTAAGTCATACCTATTAGGTTAAGTTACTAAAGTTAGATTCATAGGTTAGATTACGCTTGAACTGCAAGAACGAAATCTTTTTCCGGTAAAACATATATTTTTACAGATTTCAATTGGCTCACCATAGCGGAAGCATCTGCTCATAAGTGCTCAGTTGGAGCCAATTCTCCGAGCCCTGATGAACCCAAGGCATGTCCGTGTTGTTTTGACGAGCGCAGATGTAGAAGACCTCTTCTCCCATGTCCAGAGGCGGGAGCTGAATTTTAGCCTTGGCCGCGTGGGCCGTCATTTCCGTCCTGTACAACTAGACACAAGGACATTTCCAGTAAGGCTAATTAGGAGTTCCAATATGCAATTTCTCTAGGTTAGAAATGCCCCAAAAACTTCCGGTCTATTTCCGTAAGCCAGAACCTTAATTCAAGCCAAGCCTCTTACCGAAAAGCTCTTGGTAGACGTGAGGTCATCGCAGTCCATGCCCCGAAATCCAATCTCAGTCACAAACCGAATCATTGTGTCCTTGGTAAACCGGTCCCCGAAGAACCTGATGACGGCCGACGCATCAGCCAGGATCATACTAACCCCCTTATTCTCATAGTTGACCCCCTTGCTGACCTCCTCAACCCGGAACCCGCGAATGGTTGCAGTACGGAGCTCAATTTCTTCCCTGCTTGCCGTAGAGCGGACTGGTCCCTCCGTTCCCGCCCTAACCTTGCGCGGGGATACGATCTCCGTTTGACCTGCTAGGTCTAGCTCCAAGTGGAGAGGTGAGTCCGGAGCCGAGGTTGTCCAGGGCAGGGCCACCACCCCGCCCCCACCCAGGAACCAGCCAGATAGGCTCAGACTCAGGATTCGGAGGAATAGGAGGACCAGCGGCGGCGGACAGAGAGACTTGCCCATGATGAGCAGGAGCGGAGAACTAAAACAGATCTGCTGAGAGCACAGGTGTCTTTATAACTTGTGTCCCACTCACCCAGTCTGCACCTCTAGTGGGCCCGCGATAAAAATAGTATCTGATCAAGATAGGAGGCTGCCTGACTACTGCACCGGCCCACAGCCAGCCAGGCTCCACATTTCAATACACAATCTTGGCTCAGGCTCAGCCCCGTGGCCGCGGCTCTAACCGTAAAAGTTACCTGAAGTATTGTTGGAACCAACCGGACACTAACACTGGTCGGCTCTCATAGAAACCAAAAACGGAGGAATTAAGTGGGATTCTCTGGGGGCCTAAGTCCTTAATCCGGTAAGCCTAATTTCATAATAAACATTTATGATGGGGTTCCCTTCGGCTGAAGGGGAGGATCAGGCCTTTGACGTGTATTCCATCCTATCGGGACGGGTCAGAGTGGTTGGGGCTTAGGAAGGTTGATTATCGCATCATCCCTGATCGCCCCCCGCCCCCCCCCACAAATCCACATGACTTCTACGTAAGGTTTTGGATCTGTTTAATTCAATTGAGATTTTGGGAACTCAACTTCGGTCCAAAGTCCATTCCATGTAGTCCGGCGAGATCTTGGCATTGACTTGGACTTCTGAACTCAACGTCGCAGAGCACAATGAAAATGACTCATTATTAATATACATCGATATATCCTTGGTTCCTATTGTTGTACATACGAGTATGTAAGTACGTACTATGTAGAATCTGAAACTATCCGGAATTAATTGGGATGAAATTATAATAAAGGAAAGTGGTATAATTCAATTTTGACGCACAATAGGTGCTCTACTGAATTATGTAAACCAGATGAACGCTCTGCTGCGGTATGGCATTCAGATTGAGGTTGGATCAACGGGAGATTAAGCTTTCAATTGTTGTTTTAGCTCGAGTATCTACACATACTCTAGTATAGGTACGCCAATGAACCCTACTACATAGATCGATTAAAAACTAGTTAAATTACCTAATTCCATTGACAGCAGGTCAGTTATGTGTACTTCACACTATTTTAAATTAAAAGTTCATAACTTTCCCGTAGGAATCCCACGTCTTAAGTGCTTACAAGACTTATGTTTATTTTATCGGAGCAGGTTTCTCTCGTTTTTGAAGTTTCCAAAGTGTCAGGATAAGTGCTCTGCAATTTGCAATGATCTGTCAACATAACATAGTTGAAGTCGTCAGTCTTAATTTGCAATATACTAAATAGTAAGTCAATCGGAGTAATTGGCAGTGCTATTGATAGTTTAAGGAAACAATCAATGCCGAGCATTTTAATAACATGCCTATACTGACTTATGGCTGAAAAACAACGATTCTCTTGATGACCCTGCTTTACCGGCTACAAAAACATGAGAACTTGTTTAATAAAAATAATTATTGATATGTAAATTCATACCCAAAAATTAGCCAAACCTAACCTGCTCTATACCGAAACATATTTAAACTTAACCTTGCCAGCTTCGCAAATAAGTTCCAGGGAGGAATCCAGGAGCTTCTTAGCCAAAATATCTCAGTATGTTAGTCAGGTACCATAATCGTAATTTTTTGTAGGTACCTAATTTAAATTGCTCAGTCTAAACTCATAAAATGAGGTCATTCATTCATGCCCTTCCGAAGCCGATAAGGTCATCCATATTTACATTGGTTTCTGTATTTGAGTTCCATCAAAGTAACATAAACTTTCGATTTACGATGAATAGTCATAGCAGAGTTGATATAAGTCATAACTCTATTGTGTGTTACTGAGATCCATCGTGGGTCTTGGAGGGGATTGATATACAGGGTAGGTATACGGCTCTTGACAATACCTCAGTTGGCTTTGTTTTAACTTCTCCATTCTCATTGATTTTCAGTCATTGATCAGTGGCTCTCGTAGTCGCCTTTAGATCAACATGCTCTGGGGATTATGACATAAAGCAGCGTCATGGGCGTGGCCAGCGGAAAGTATAGGTAGGGGTTCCAGCTTCTACTAAATAAAACTTTAACAGCGTTCCAATGTCAGATACAGGATGTGTGCAAGAGCCACCTTCGGGATAGCCGTTTGAACGAATTCGGAGGTCAGCAGCAAAAAGGTAGCCTTATGGAGGATGATAATTCATTGTTTTAAGGCTTACAAATATATATTCTGTAAACTACATAGTGGCGACGCCCATTGTCATCAGCAGCGCACTGTGTACAAAGTACTTATACTACTATCCAGCCCACATCAGTAATTTATAGCTCTGTTCTGTAATGTTGGATAGTTAGGTAACGAGGAGCCTCCGCTTCGGCTTGAAAAGATATAACTGTCATGGAAAATTATGGTCTTCGAGCTCCGATTGCCTCATCACGGGAGAACTACGTAGTATTTCCAATTGATTTATTGCAGATGTAGGTATTGTTAATAGTTAGGAAGTGCAGGAGCTGACATTAATTGCAAGTCACTTGCATCTGCATTTTACATATTACTTTTCCAATTAGGAGCTTCATAAATGTTTACTGGAAACTGTTAATGGAGTGCTGGATTTAATTGAAGCTGTGCCTTCCGAATCTGTAATGGCTTCAATGTAATTCTAAATATATTTATCTGTACTTACGATAAATAAAATCCAGTATTTGCAACATGAAACTTTGATGTGATGCTGAGGGCACATTCAAAATTGCAAACATATAATAAAATATAGTAATTGCGAACAGTAAAGTTTTTCTTCGTTGGTGTCGCTGATTTGCGTCATGGGAGACGTTCCCCAAGTCTCTGGGGACGAATACTTACCTTTTTTTTCGTTATTTATAGGTTAAGCAGTATACTATTTATACTATGTATAACGCCTTGTGCTTGTGAGGCGGCAATAAAAGAGAAGCCAAATGCATGCACCTGCAGTCTAGAAAATTTTAGGATCTCTTTAATTATGGCCGAACGAAGTGAGGACATTTGTGTTATTAAACCCCCCCCGTTCTGTCTGTCCCATTTTTCAAGTTTTTGATCTTTTTTTCAAGATTTTACGTGTTAATTTACATGCTCT
>JAQFZY010000668.1:0-23282 GCA_034696285.1 Hypogastrura burkilli | reverse complement strand
TGGGGCATCCGAATCCGTTGCCAACTCGAATTCGCCCCGGGCGACTCTTCCGTGTCACCCCGGGGTGGTGGGGCTACTTGTACGCTGGAAAACTGGTTTCTAAACTGTATTAATGATCCCCAGGCCCGTTCGGTCATTTTGATATGTCACATGACCTGGTATGGTCGGGTTGACCGTGGGTGACCTCTTTGAGGTCATCACGTGACCCCGTAAGTCAAAATCGAAAATTCATTCCTAGCATATGACCCTGCATGGCTTGGGGCATCCGAATCCGTTGCTAACTCAAGTTCGCTTCGGGCGACCCTTCCGGGTCACCACGGGGTCGTGGAGTCACCGGTAGGTCGGAAATCAGGTTTGCCAACTGTATTCATGATCCCGAGGCCCGTACGGTCATTTTGATATGTCACATGACATTGTGTGGTCGGGTTGACCCCAGGTGAACTTCCGGGGTCACCTATTGACCACGGAGGGGTCAAATCATGATTCCAACCATTAAGTAACGCTCAGTAGGGGATTCTGGTCAATTTGATGTGTCACATGCCCTGGTCGAGTCAGATTGACCTCGGCTGACCTTCCGGGGTCACCGGTAAGGGGTCATGGGGGGTCACCGGTGAGGTAAAATCACGTGTGGCATCCATTATTTGTGATCCGAAGCAGCAGACAAAAATTTTGATGTGCTGCATGCCTTAGTTTTTGAAAATTTCGTAAAAGGTCGTTTTTGACCAATTTTGACCCCACCGGAAGGGGTCAAGGAGTCATTTGCCAGAGTGGTGCATTGGATTTTAAGAATCTACGCAAAAAGCTGAGTCTAGAGCCGTTGACCCCATGGTCGTACGTTTGCTTGCACAAATTTTAAACCTCCCTTTGTTATAGAGATAGGGCGTTCTTGACTAAACTTAATAATATAAATTGTTAATTATGGTTATATGGTTCTCGTCAGGAAACGTCCTATGTAATACTTCGTCCTATTTAGTTTCTACATGTGGTAGGCATTTGCTGTATTCAGGCTAAATTCGGCATTAGAATGTATTCGACATTCATTTTGTTCGACCAAAAACCGACATTCTTATATTCGACGTCATTTTCGACATTTAAACCTTTCTACATTCGAACCTTTCGACATTCAAACGATTCGACATTCGAACCTTTCGACATTCGAACCTTTCGACATTCAAACGGTTCGACATTCAAGCGATTCGACATTCAACTCTTTCAACATTCAAACGATTCGACATTCAAACCGTTCGACATTAAAACGATTCGACGTTCGAACCTTTCGACGTAGTGAGTTCTACGAAATGATAATTCGACATCCGGGAGCTCGACATAATGAAGGCGTACCGTAATATACAATCCTCTTGACAACCTGGTTCCGATCCCCTTAAGTAAATATTGACGAATGGCAAGAATATATAAATACAACTTTCATCGGCTATTCTTAGTAGACTTATTATTATATTAAATATGCGCATAATATATGAGATATATGATATGATATTTAATTAATGGAAGTTATGCACGATATTTAGCAATGAAGTCAATGCTTTCCCCCCATGCGGTGTCCCCATGCGAATTAGCGCATATCACAGAATGGGGTTAAACTACGTCCGCTGGTTAGTCAAACCATTTGAAATAAGAATTATTCTGAATAAGGGCTCTTCCCTGTGGGGGCTCCCCACCCTTACCCAGTATTACTAATCACCGAAAATATGAATTTTGGAAGCGGAACAGCATTATATCACGTCCGATAATTAGTGAAGCTATTTAAAATATTTATTCACAATCAACGCTTTACCCCTACGCTTCACGGGACCTCCCCACCCAAATCAGCGCCGAAAATAGTCCGAAACCCAGCCTCGTCCGCGGGAAGATGTAATTGGAGTCTCACTCGGGGGTATCCGATTAAATTATAATTTTTTTAGCGCATACAATGTCACTGTGTTCATTACAATTCACTTTTACTTGGGGAAAACTTGGGGCACCCTTGGTTCGCAGCAAGGGCACTGGGGTAATTGATTGAGCCATTTTTGAGGATTAAGATTTATGGAAAGCCGGTTTCTAAGTTATTAAGTGCTACTTGGTAACTTAACGGATCAATGAAATACATTTAAATATTTCAGAATGTAGGCTTGGCACTTGGCTGGCTTAGAGCCACGGTTTGTGGCTACTCTTCGCTATTGGGAGGAATTTTAAATTTATCATCTAACATTTCCAGCCATTTTGAATCTGGTTGCAGCTTGGAAGGGTTCCAGTTCGGTTACTGGATTTCCAAAGATTTCCTAATTTGGTCATTATCATTAGGGCTTATTATTTATTGATATGGCTTACGCCCAATCAAACTTAATATTGGTACAGGACAGGTTGAGTATACTTATTGATAATTGAAATAATGTAAATGTGCAGGTTCCGATATTGTGTAAGGCATATTTACTTAGTAGCTAACTCTGTTAAAAACTGTTCGTAGTTACACTGGTCCGGGTATACCGGGAAGGAGAGAGGCAGCCTATAACGAACGAAATGGAATCTCTTACACCCATAAAGAGCGTGAAAGAAAGAGAGTTGCTCGCCACAAAACTGGCACTGCTTCTCCTCTCAGGCTCCGAAATCAGCGAAAGCGCCCTGGTTAAATACAGAATTAAAATTTAACTTTAATTGTAAGATTATCCTAACTACGTACAGAGGCAAATTAAGGTTAACCTCTGAAACTATACGTTTGTTACTGTTAAAATCGCGAACCACCACTAATCACCAGAATTTCTGGTGCTGGGGCTACTAGTCAATCATAATTATATCTTTTGTTATATTTCTTCCGTGATTTTCTTTTTGTTGATCAAAAACCGAGCCATGCGTGTTTCTTCCTGAGGATTCAAAGGTCAACCCTTTTCCATCGCAATGTTACTTGAACTTATATTGTATTTTGTATTACAGCATTGCATGGTACATTGTACATACGTACTATTTTTGTCTCCCTGCCAATCCGCACGTAGTACCCTAATAAATATTTAGTTACGTTGTCTATTTATTTGCATCTTAATCAGAGGCCACGTGCCGACGTCAGTATCATAAACCTTAGTGACAGCGCACGTAGTTGGAATACGACTAGCATCAGTTATGCAGACGAATAGCAGACAATGAGCATTATTTATTTTTGGCCTGGTGTACTGCGGGATAAAAGGCAATAAAGTTAACGGCTATCCATTGATTGCAAGAGCAATAAAATGAATGTGCTTAAAGCATACATTGTTTAACTCCTTTACTACGCAACCTGCCACCTGAAATCGGATTTGCAGAGTTACAAAACGTATACGGATTCGAAGCTGAGACTTGAGACATGAGCCTAAAACATGACTCGCAAGCTAGGCCATAAAGTTTGGAGTGATTTATAACAGGAACATTTAATTATTCCCCGCATTATGCATGCAGGCCCGATTTAGGACCTTGAATATTATAAAATGCCTAAATAGGGGAGGATGCGTTCTCCAGTTGAATTAAGGGGATTTAAGGAACTACATATTCCCCCCTTAATTTAGCTCAAGTATATACATAGTAGAGGGTTCAACAAAATTCTAGCTTGAAGAGAAACTTCCCTTTCAATTTCAAATATGTCCCCAGAAGATCTCCTCATGATTCGAAGATGTTCTGCTAGCAACGGCAACAGCAACAACGTTCTTCCCCAAATTTGCGGCGTTGTAGAGAAGCCGATCCAGATCCAGACTAAGGAAAAGGATACGTTACTCTATTACGAAATTGACGACGTGCCGCCATGGTACTTGGCACTTATACTAGGATTCCAGGTATTATTTTTAAAAAAAAGGAGAAACTTTAGTTCTACCCAAAAAATGTAGACTTTAGTAAAAATCAGTATATGCAAATGTGGAAATATAGGTATCGTTTACTTGGTTTGTATAGGATTCATATCCAATTCAGCTTCCATACCCGACCAGAGTCATATTCTTTGGATACTCTCCGAATTTGTTCATTTCCATGCTGTTTTGGGTTGGAGTCAATATTTTTGGGGCAGCATTCAATACGCATATAAGCCATTCAGCGGAATTATGGCTAGGGATATTTAGCCAAGTTAGATTAACTGCTGTTAGCTTACATTAAGTTAGGTTAGATTGGGAAAAATAAGTATTTGATTCCGCTGGCTGATTTTAATATTTACAGTAAAAGTTTTTTTACGTCATAAAAAATATGAACATTTTATAATTAGGTTTTTTTCTTAATTCTATGCCACATATATTTTTGAAATGGCCGTCAAGGTACATAGAGTATTACTTTCAGAGATGAGAAAAACCCGGGTTTTATTTTTTAATCCGTGGGTTATTGGGTTTTTGGGTTTTATCGGGTTTAACCCAGTTTCTTATAATTGAGTGAAACGGATTTCTGTCATATTATTAACATGATATAAAATTAATATTACAGTGCTTATGGATACATGCAAATTGCGGTAGAAGATATTTGAACTCAAGGTCGATTTTATACAATTCTCCACTTCTCCCTCTATTGTACGTTAAGAAAGCACAACTATTCTCTTCATATCTGCAACACGCAACACTACTAAATATAAATATATATGTTTTTAAATTCAAGTAAATTAAAATAATGTAACGGCAAATTTCGAAATGGCTTACAGTGATCTATTTTCGGATTTTCTAATAGTAGTTTAGTGTTAACGGAGTTCACTTCAAGGACAAAAGTTCAAGGCTAACCGGCTTCAAGTGCTAGTAATTAATAAATGAACCACTTGATGTATTATGAACTCAAAAACAGTTTTCACAATGATTTGCCAATGGCGCGGTGCCTAAGACGGCGGGTCAACGTCATAATTTATGTGATCTCTGATGTCACACATTGTCACACTCCGCTATTTGTCTATGCCCGTTACAGCGGCTTATTCTTTCGTCAGTGCGGTATGCATTCAAATGAATTATTGTTTATGTGACTACAGAGTGTAGAAATTGGTTTCGTTAACAGCGCGTCATCAAAACTTAAAAAAAAAATAAAACCCGATAAAACACAAAACCAGGAAATAAAACCCATGGGTTTTACCCGGGTAAAACCCAGTGGGTAAAACCCACTGGGTTTTATTATCTATCCCTGATTACTTTATAGACTTTAGCTATCCAGGGATTTAGGGAAGGTGACTTCAAAAAGATTTGTTCCCCATTTCGATGCTATGCATTGGGCTGACGCCTATATATTTTGAGGACAGGATTTAAATACGTTAAATATCTACCTAAATAACTTTTGGAATTTCTTTGGCTCAGCACTATTTGACGATGGCGGGGTCAACTGTGGCCGTGCCCTTTATCCTGACGCCGGTCCTCTGCATGGGGACTGATGACCCCGACAAGGCCAACATAATCTCAACCCTTATTTTCGTGTCGGGGATCGTAACGCTGCTCCAGTCCACACTCGGGACCCGGCTGCCTATAGTCCAGGGCGGGAGCTTTGCCTTCCTTATCCCGTCCCTGGCCATCCTGAGCCTGCCCCAGTGGGAGTGCCCAGCCAGCCTGGAGGGACTCAGCCAGGCGGATAGGACCGAACTATGGCAAGTCCGAATGCGGGAGATCCAGGGGGCCATCATTGTTTCCGCCATTTTCGAGCTCCTCTTTGGGCTCCTTGGTAAGAATCAAGTCATTTGATGGACTAAAAATATCTGCTGAAAAGTGAATATATTTTAAAGCCTAACTTAACCCAAAGGAAACCTTAGCCGCACCTAACAAGACCCAAAACCTAACGAAACACTAGAAGACTAACCCCACGGATACCACCCAAAACCCTAACCTATCCCTTACGAAACAATAAACTAACCCCACGTAAACCCCAACAAAACAATCACACCCTAAGGAAACCATACCCTAACCATACCCTAGGGAAACCCTAACCAGATCTATATAGTATATAGGTACATAAAATCGTTGGCCTGTATGCGCGTTTGTGTGGATGTCCGCTATCTTCATCAAAACTACTGGACTGATTTTGATGAGTGATACGTCAAAAAATCTCCAATTATCCCAGGAACCTTTCGCCCCCATACTTCATTGACCTGTTATCTCGTGAACTGTGACCTTTGGTCGTTTGGTAATTTTAGGTCAAAATTTGGGTTTTTATTTGTTTTTGGGTGCACACTTTTACGATAGCTCCAATAAACTAATCCATAAATAAATTATAACATTAGCCACTAGCTACAAATACCTGATGTCGTAACGGCATGAGAATAGTAAGTAACGAGTACCTCATGTCATAACCGCATGGGAAATGTTTGTAACGGGTACGAACATCCTGTCGCAGTCGAGCAGGAAATATGTACAAGCGTGTTGGCAGCGCCAAGTTTGATTTCTTTGATCCAGTAGTGCTCGGATCGGGTTTGTACGGTGCCAAGAGTGCCGGTAGCTTGGACTTCAATTTCTTGGAAATAGTAGTGCACGGATTGCATTTTGACGGCTACGACGCCTCCCTGAGGCCTAATTCGGTTTATCGAGTCCCCTTTCCCCCAGATCGTAAGATCGGGTAACTTGCTAGTCTAACGTAACCTACCCAAGCCCTAAAGAAACCCTAACCACATGTAACCTACCCTAACCAAACCCTAAGGAAATCCTAATCAAATGTAACAACCTAAGGAATCCCTAACCACATGTTACCGAACACCGAACCTAAGGAATGCCTAACCAAATGTAACATAAACTAAGGAAACCCTAACTACATGTTACCTTACTTAAGGAAACCCTAACCAAATGTAACATAACCTCAGGAAACCCTAACCAAATGTAACCTAACCTAAGGAAACCCTGGCCAAATGTAACCTGACCTAAAGAAACCCTAACCTAACCTAGCCCTAATCAAACTTAACCTAACACCTAACCATGATTAAAACTTAAATTTAGAAAATCTGAATCTAACCCAACCCAAAAGTGAAATGTTCCGATAAAAAGTCGAAAAATGGGAATATCTTTGTCCAGCTTGATAATAAATTGGATCCATTGCAAACTATGCTCTTAATTTGACCTCTGACCTTACAGGAATAATTGGGCTTATTCTCAAATATATTACCCCATTGACCGTCGCACCCACGATCTGCCTCATTGGTCTCTCACTCTTTCAGACGGCAGCCGACTCAGCGGCTTCCAATTGGGCCATTTCAATTTTGCAAGTACCTTCAATATTTTTGCCAATATTTTATTTCTTTTTGACAGTCTCACTAATGGTTCCCTCCATATTTGGACAGGACCATTGTGATGCTCACCATTTTCTCTCAATACTGCCGGAACGTAAGGATCCCGCTCCCGTTCTCAAAGTCTGCCGAACCCGTTCGATATCCATTCTTCCAAGTCTTTCCGGTACTGCATATATCAAGATCAAGGTAAAATTTGCCTACAAGGCTTGTACTTACTTCGATTGCTATTCAAGGTACTGCTAACAATGGCCATCACGTGGATCCTATGCTACATTCTAACGGCAACCGACGTCTTTCCTGAAGGGAACCAGGCCCGGACCGACGCAAAGTCTAAGATCATTGAGCAGGCCTCCTGGTTCCGTGTCCCGTATCCCTGTAAGCCAACCTCTGCACTTTCGTTCTTAAATATGCAGGAGAGGTTTACAAATATTTGGAAATCTTTTGTTACTTGCATTTGATTTACAGTTCAGTGGGGCTGGCCGACCGTGACGGCTGGAGCCGTACTGGGCATGCTTTCGGGCGTCATCGCAGGAACCGTGGAGTCCATTGGTACGTTACTTCGTATACGACAAGTGGATTTGTCAACTTTTTCAACTCAGTATTCCTAATATTTAAAATAAACAATACTTTAAAATATGCAGCTGGCGTAAATTAATTAAATGGTTTGAAGTGCGGCTAATTCTCAAAGTTGCCGTACACAATAGCCATAAGATTCAGCAGGTAGAAAATAACTCAATGAGTTAAATATTTCTCAAAGTCACCAAAATTCTCAAACAATTAATTCGAAGTAAATTAACTGAATGAACTGTGTTGTTCTAATTCTTCATGTTACCGCGGACCCAGCTCAGAACTTCGACGATCTAAATGAACGGAATAATTTCAAATCTACATTAAATTAAATATAAAAATTTGAGTTGGCGTAAAAAGATTGAGCCAAATGAGACACTAAATTTATCTTCATTTACAATTACTTTGATATATGGCTGGTATTTAATCCCGTACAAAAAATATACATTCTAGCCCAAAACAGAGTAGGGGAAAGAACTGATGTAGATGTTAGCCAAACATTATAAGTCAGGCCAGGTATGGAATGGAATATAAATCCGGTATTGATCTCATATTTACCGACTCAAATATTTGTGTCTAACATCTAAATATATTTGCTAATCCATATATTTTGTTTTGGGCGGAAGTCTATAGGTAATTTTTGTGCACCACTAATATTAAGTCCTTTAAAATTATAGGTGACTACTATGCCTGTGCCAGAATATGTGGTAAGATGTCAGATTTACATCTTCTTTAAAGCATACAACGCTAACTCATGCTAGTATGTACATAGACTGTAATTGTGTTGCGTTACATGTAGGCACCCGACCGCCGCCGACCTCCGCCATTAACCGCGGCGTCTTTGTGGAAGGGCTGGGCTGGTAAGGGATGGAGATTTAATGCTTCCCAAATTATATAGATTTTAGCAAATAGTATGGAAATGAACCACGCAGGTTTGGTATGGAATATGAGCCGACTACGAATACGAATACCGCATAAACCGACTAGCCTATGGCTGTTCAACATCTGTATTTGTTAGTTTGCATTTACCAGAGCCAATTACCTAAATCTAAGAATTGATGCCTCATTTCCCTTTACGGCTAGGTTAAAAATGTATATGGCCTTGAATTAAGCAAAAATTAATACTGCTCCAAAAATATTGACTTTACCCCCAAAAAAGGATGTTTTGGGAGCAGTACTACAAACTTTTCCCTTTTTAGCATCATGGCCGGGATGTTCGGGAGCGGGAACGGGACCACGTCCTATGCCCTCAACATTGGGGCCATTAGCGTGACCAAAGTTGGGTCAAGGCGCGTGATCCAGGCGGCCGGGCTCCTAATGGTCCTCTGTGCCATGATTGGGAAGGTTGGGGCCGTCTTTATAAGCATACCGGAGCCCATCATTGGCGGGGTCTTCTGCGTCGTGTTTGCCACAGTGACGGCCGTGGGCCTCTCCAACCTGCAGGGCGTGGACCTCAATTCCCCCAGGAACATCTTTATTATTGGGGTCTCCATATTCTTCGGCCTGGTGAGTTAAAAAAGGGCTCAAATACAGCTTTTGGGAGCCAATATATATAGGAGTGTCCTGTTCAAAATTCCAGACGATCTCTCAATGGATGGACCGGAACCCGCATGTCATTTCCACGGGCTCGGACAGCGTTGACCAAATCATAACGATCCTCCTGAGCACGGGCATGTTTGTGGCTGGATTTTTGGGATTCCTTCTGGATAACACGATTCCAGGTAATGGGTTTATAAGGGGGTGTGTTTAATCCTTCCCAAATAATATACGCTGTAAAATTTAAATTTATTTCCGTATTTTAAAAAAAGCACGGAAATGTGGAACACCGTGGAATGTTGCACGAAAAATCATAACTCCAGCCTTAGGTAGTCAGGGCTTATATTTTAGTTGTAGAATTGCACCTCAATGTGACCCCACTATTTGTGGCAATTTTGGCCTGTTATAATTAAACCATGGCTACATTTGATTCACTCAGGAAACTTCTTGCTAATGTTATTTTAAGAATCTACATGGCGTTGAGTTACACAAAAATTCCTGATTATGGAAGGCATATATTCTTCACGCCGTAAAACATACTTTTCTCGGAAATATTAAATTAAGCAGAATAAATTAAATTCTCGTTCCCAAACCTAACCTAACTTAATCTAAGCCAATTGCGGTGACATAACCTAGCTCGACTAAATCCATAGCATTAATTATACGTGTATTATAATGCTGCCAAAAATATAAATTTTTGCCCAAATCAAAGCCTTGAAATCCTGAATATAAATACATTAATTTTTGTTTTCCAAACGTAAACTTGCTTTAGCTAGCAAGGACTACTTCAAACTATTCAAAACCGATTTAATTCCTCAATGTATGTTTAATTTATATTAAAAATATACCTGGCGTTGAACGTATACTTAATGCTGCCTAAAAATAAAGTTCATAGTACTATGTATATCCCGGTTTCCTCAGATTCTGACTTTTGACCTCTGACCTGCCCACAGGAACCCTGGAAGAACGCGGCCTAGTTACATGGGCCTCCCAAGACCCTACTGAAGGGGCTGAGAAGCAGACACAGAATCCGTACGACTTTCCATTCGGAATGGACTTTCTGAGAAGGTAAATATTCAAATCCCGGAGGAGTTATTTACGTAGATTAATTGCAAATTGTAATAAATTCGTATTTACTCCAACTTGGGTATTCTAGGCAAAAATGGCTCAGATGGTTCCCACTCTCGCCTACCTTCGAAGACCGGGGAAGAGAGACTAAAGATCAGCCTAAAGATGACCTCAAGGTTTAGTTTACAGTAGTAGTTGTGACCTGACCTGTTAAATCTGAATCCTATAGTATGTATTGCCATTTTTACAGTATTTTCATAATCATAATACATAATTCATAATAAATCAATGTTTATTCAATCTGAAGCCTATAGTATGTGCGCTGGCGACACTTGAAGCCGTATTCCATTTTGACAGTATTTTTCATAATACATTATACATAACAAATTTTAGATGAATTCAATTCTCGATTTCCTAAGCTTGAATTCATAACTACACTAGGACATAATATTATTAGTAGTGCCAGAAAATATATATATGCCGTTTAGCCCATATCCAAATGTGGAACCATGGATGCTGTTTTCCATACCTTGGTTTGGGATAAAGTATATATTTTTTAGGCAGTATTAAATACAAGTACTGTACATAAGAGGAAGGTCACGGTAATGGGAGCCCTCAGCACTACAGAAGGTACATTGTTGCCATGGAAAGGCAGAGTCAGGCCTCCCACTAAAATACAGTATGGCCGATTCCGATATTGTTTCCAGCTCTGGAAACCCTTCGTCGAGCCCAGTATACTCAAGCCAGGCCTAGGCTCAGCATCAAAATTCGGTTTTTCCTCCTCAAAATTATCTGTTTCCCCCAAATTTGACAATATCCTCAAAATTCGGTCCCATGGCCCCTCCGAACCGGAAGCGGGCCGCCTCGGCTGCCCCATGTGCCCCCAAAGTTCCGCGCCAATGGCTGGAGACCCCTCAGCTCCCGCCCCTCGAGGACCCTTCAGCCTTCCGCCTAATTGAGCTGGAGAACGGGCTCCGGGCCCTCCTGATCTCGAGCCGGCCCGGCCAGTCCAAGGACCCCGCCTGGGCCCTCACCTACCCCGACCTCAATAGCCTTGGAGCCCATTTTGAGGAGAAGCCGAGCTACCTCTTCGCGGGGCCGCCGCAGTGCGCTGGGCCCCGGCCCGGCCTCGCCTTCCCTGGAGAGCCCGTCCGGCCCAAGTGCACGGCCTCCATACACATTGGGGCCGGGGCCTATGAGGACCCGCCGGACTTCCCCGGCCTCGCCCATTTCTGTGAGCACGTGGTTCATCATGGGTCGGAACTGTTCCCGGACGAAGATGAGCTCCGCCGCTTCATTCATGTGAGTCAGAAAATTAGGGCTCTTCCTCATTATGTCCAACTCCCGAATGTCGAACTGTCACTTCGTCGAACTCACGTCGAAAGTTTTGGATACCGAAAGGTTTGAATGTCGAATCACTTGAATGTCGGAAAGTTTGAATGTCGAATCACTTGGATGTCGAATCACTTGAATGTCGGAAAGTTTGAATGTCGAATCACTTGGATGTCGAATCACTTGAATTTCGAAAAGTTTGAATGTCGAATCACTTGAATTTCGAATAGTTTTAACGTCGAAAGTTTTGAATGTTGAATGGCTTATATATCAGGTTAGGTTATATGTTAAGGTTACTTAGGTTAGGTTATATGTTAAGGTTACTTATGTTAGGTTATATGTTAAGGTTACTTAGGTTAGGTTATATGTTAAGGTTACTTAGGTTAGGTTATATGTTAAGGTTACTTAGGTTAGGTTAAGTTGGGTTAGGTTACTTAGGTTGAGTTAGGTTAGGGTTACTTAAACTAGGCTCGCTTACTTAAGTTAAGTTAGGTTACTTAGGTTATGTTACTTCGGTTAAGTCATGTTAGGTTACTTAGGTTAAGTTAGGTTAGGCACGATTCGACATTCAAACGATTCGACTTTCAAAACTTTCGACGTAGTGAGTACCTGAGTCATACTACTTTACTAACATCTTGATTTGCTCGTTTCCGTACTTTATTTTGGCCGAATCGTACCTAGCCTATACTTTTTCGGTAGCATTAATTCTGAACTTTGATTATGTACTTTTAAGCCGTAAGTCAATTTTATTTTAGATTGTAGATTGTACTGAATTAGTTGTTTATACAGAAATACGACGCAGTATTTATAATTGCTACCAAAAATGAACATTTTAGTCCAAAATGAAATGAGCAAATATAAGATATTAATATTACACACAAATTGTTTAGTCGGTTTTTCACGGGAATTCATGCCCGATTCATTTCCATACCCGACATGAGTGACATTGCTTGATCATCTAGATCATGGTTTATTTCCGTACTTTGTTCTGGCCTAAGTGTATATTTGCTGGGCTGTATTAAATACTAATCTTTTTTACTACCTTTGAGCCGTAAGTTAATTTTTTTAAACAGGGTAGGAGTGTCTGATGATAATTTCGCAGTTTCGGGATCCATGTCCGAATAGAAAGACGGCCTACTAGTGCTACCAAAAATATACTTTCTAGCCCAAAATGAAATGAGCGAGTATCAGATGGTACACTTAAAGTGTTTCGTGGGCTTTACTCTGGAGTGACACCCAATTCCTATTTCATACCCGACATGAGTGACATTTGTTTGTTTCCATACTCTTTGGGCAGCATTAAATTAAGATGCCTACTTTTCAGGAGCATGAGGGCTACTCGAACGCCTACACGGATCGAACGGTCACCAACTACCATTTTCATATCAATTCGAGCCGGGCCGGGCTGGAGAAGGCCCTTCTGATGTACGGAAGCATGCTGGCGGAGCCGCTCTTTCCGCTCGACGCCGTTGAGCGGGAGGTCGAGAGTGTGGACAATGGTAAGTGACCTTCAGCCTGATTTAAGTTGAAATGGGACTCATTTAGTAATATTTATATGGGAATTTGTTACTATTTGGATTACATTCTACTACATGCGAGTTCAATACTAATACTCCAAACGGTGGATAGTCAAATGAGCCCGTTGACGAGCTGTAATTGATTAGGAAGAAATTAGAAATCAATTGAAAGTACTTAGGTATGCTAAAACAAGTGTTACAGTCAGAAGTAGTACTCAAATCTAAACTAACTTCTCTAATCGCAATGCAATTCAAATAGTAATATACATAGTAATAAATATGTCCCAATTTAAATAATAATGAATTTCAATATAAATAGTAACATATTTAAGTAATATATATATTAATAGTTTCAGATTTCAATTTAAATAGTAATGGATTTAAAATTAAATGGTAATAGATTTTAGTGTATATAGTAATAGACTTCAGTGCAAGTGGTAATATATTTCAATATAAATAGTAGTCGGAGCATAATAATAAGTCCTTTCTAATGAGACTTTCGCCTGTACAGAGTACTTCCTCCGACGCTGCGTCCACTTCTTCCAGCGCCACCAGCTCCTCAACTCCACAGCCATCGATGGCCCGCATCCCATGAAGCAGTTCATGATTGGGTCCAAGGAGTCCCTCCTCCCTAAAGGTCACGAGTCGGCGGAGCCCCTCCAGACCGCCGTGATGACCTTCCACCGGGCCCATTACTATGCCGAGAACATGCGGCTCGTGGTCCGGGCTCCAGAGTCCCTTGACTTCATGGAAGAGGCCGTGAGGAATGGATTTAGTGAGATCCCTGCCAAGGGGCCCAAGGACGGCGTGCCCAAGGTCCCGGGACCCTCCGGAAACCCCTATGACATCAAAAAGTTCAACCGGCTCTACACGGTGAAGCCCCGGAGCAATGATGGGCATGAGCTGTACGTGACCTGGGCTCTGCCGGCAACGGCCTGGAAGAACACGAGCGGAAAGCCGCTGAGCTACATTGGGGCCTTGTTTCAGGATGAAGGGCCCGGCGGGCTGGCACACTATTTGCGGTCCAAGTAAGCTACAGTCTTAAGTAGGTACACTTGTACCGAACCTAACATAACATATCCTCAGCCAGGCGATTTGTCGTAGATGCCTTAATAAGGCGGAAAGGCAGGATTTTGACGTAAGGTAAGATGGCAAAGAACGAAGATCAGACCGTAAAGGCAGAAGCGACAGGATAAATACGAATACGAAGGAGTAAGGAATGCCGTACGGCAGCAAAACGTGGATTAAAAAGGAAAACAGTAAGGCAGGAAGGCGAGATATGAAAAGGAATATAGTAAGACAGAAAGGCGAGCTATGAAAAGGAACATAGTAAGACAGAAAGGCAAGATATGAAAAGGAATATAGTAAGACAGAAAGGCGAGATATGAAAAGGAATATAAAGACAGAAAGGCGAGATATATGAAAATGAATACAGTACAAGAAGGCAGGAGACGGAATGGGACCAATGCAATAAATGAAAAGAAAGCGGGTAGGCGAGAAATGAATGCATGTATGTAAAGTGCGGCAAGGTAGCAAACGAAGAAAACAAAGCACAATATTGCTGGAATGTAGTAAGACTTGAAATGCCTTGTAAGACAACGAATGTAAAGTGATACAGGAAGGCAGGGAAGGATTAAGGTAAGAAATACACAGCTAAGCAGAGGAGGCAGTAACGCAAGAAGTACAAAGTTAAGCAGGAAAGGTAGGAAGGCAACAAGCGAAAAATTCAAAGCAAGTCAGGAAGCCAGCAAGCGAAAAATGAAAAGTAGGCCGGACGGCAGCAAGCGAAAAGATAAAGTATGAAAGTGCCATATGGCAAGAAATGTGAAGTGAGGCAGGAAGGCAGTAAAGCATGAAAGCATTGAATCAAGAGATACAAAGTTAAGCAGGAAAGGCAGTAACGCAAGAAATGCAAAGTACAACAAGTAATGTAAAGTAAGGCAGGAAGGCAGCAAGCGGAAAATGCAAAGTATGGCAAGATATGCAAAGTGAGGCAGGAAGGCAGTAAAGCATGAAAGCATAGTGAGGCAAGAGATACAAAGTTAAGCAGGAAAGGCAGTAAAGGCAAGAAATGCAACGTACAGGAAGAAATGTAAAGTAAGGCAGGCAGACAGCAAGCGGAAAATGCAAAGTATGACGAGAAATGTAAAGCAAGTCTGGAAGGCACTAAGTCCCAAGGAAGGATGTTAGGTAAGAGTAGTACTCAATGATTCTAACTGTAACGACTAACTCTGCTAGGGGCTGGATCCTATCAATCGCCGGCGGCTGCATGCCGAGCGGAGCCTCCCGAAACGAATACGTCTCCATGTTTGAGGTCATTCTGATCCTGACCCAGTCCGGCCGAGCCCGGGTTGACGAGGTCATTGAGTCGGTCTTCTCCTTCCTGAAGCTCCACAAGGGTGCCGGACCGCAGGCCGGGATCTGGAACCGGCTCCAGCGGAGCGAGGAGATTAAGTTCCAAGGGATGAAGCTTGGTGACACCGTGGACGCCACGACCCGCCTCTCCGGCTCCATGCTCCTCTTTCCAGACTCCCAGATCGTGACCGGGGAGAGCCTCTTCGGGACCTTCGACCCCAAGGCCATTCAGACCTGTCTGGACACCCTCACGCCGCAGACGGCCAATTACATGCTCTTCACGACGGACACGGGGAATAAGCATGCGTTTGATACAGAGGCCCTCTACGACACGGAATACTTGATCCAGGCTCTAGAGCCGGCCATGTTGGAGCGGTTTGAGCGTGTGGAGCCTTACGGGGACTTCCAGGTCCGGGCCGAACCAAATCCGCTGGCGGAGCTCCCGGTAGTTGGTCGGAACGAGGTCTATGCCGTCAACGAGATTGTTGGTAAGTGGACCACGTATGACTTGTATTTAATGCTGCTCAAAAAGTATAGATTATAGCCCATATGCATAAAGTATGAAAAAGAAGAAATCTAGATGTTGAGCGAACAATATATGACTCAAGTCGGGTATGGAATATAAATCCAATATAAAAACTCGTAAATATTTGGCCAACATCTATGATTTGCTCATTTGTGTATTTCTTGAGCAAGTTCTGTGGAACCTAACCTAACCTACTGTTGCTTTTAATCTTACAGCCATGAGCTCAAAGGTCGTTGTGGCCTACCACCCGAATCGTGAAATGGTTTCGAGCCAGGCCATATACATGGTCCGAGCCATGTCAGGCTTGAAAGTGGCAGAAATGCTTGCCAAGTACGAATAATCTTGACTAACCTTACCCGACCTGGCCTGTGCTAAACAGTAAATTGTTGACCTACCCAGGTCCTCCCTCATTGACGTCTGGATCTGCATGCTCAAGCTCCAGTCCATCCCTGGCATGAACAACCAGTCCGCGATGGGGACCCGGTTCGGGTTCCACTTTGACCCGGCCACCTCTTCCATACTCTTCCAAATCGTGGGCCTCAACAACGGGCTGCAGAAAGTCACGGAGACCATAGTCGAGAGTTTTGACCGGTTCGAGGACCGGGCCGACCCGGCCCTCTTCAGACTCTGCAAGGAGTTTGTGCTCCGGTCCTACTACGCCAGTTCCGTCAATCCCCGAAACCTGGCCGTGGACATGCTAGGCCGCCTCCAGTTCGTCGAGCGGAACGCTCAGTTCGAGTCGTACGAGGCCCTGAAGGGCTACACCTTTGGGGACCTCCTGACCTTCGTGGACCAGTTTAAGGAGGCCATGTGCCTGGTGGCCAACGTCCAAGGCCTTGTGGAGCGGAAGGATGCCATGGTGTTTGGCTATGCATTGGAAGGGGTTCGGACGCGGCGGGCCCTTGGGCTCGTTGAGCCCGCCGTGATTACGCGGAAGTTTGTTGGGCTCGGGGAGCGGTGTCTCCGGGTCAAGTCGATCCTGCCCAAGGAGCGAATGACCTCGGTGGTCAACTACTACCAGCTCGCCCATTCCAGCCCGGAGACTGTGGCGCTGACCAAGCTGATTTGCGTAAGTAGCGGAACAGCTTGATCACAGTTGTCTATGAAATCCCATGGGCAGGGATTAATTCACAGCAGTGGGATTTAATGAGGACTTGTGATTTACTGGGATTCCCGGGATTTAATTCTGAAATATATTTTAGCCAACTTTATTTTGCCTGTAACTCTTGAGTTTATCCCACGTGGACTATTACCCATTCCCATCACACTGGGTTCCCGTTAAATCACAAATCACAATTTCATTAAATCCCACGAAATCACATAATCCCATTAAATTCCACTAATCACAATCCCATTAGCTCCCTTAAATCAGAATTGTATTGAATCCTTTTAAATCCCACCCAACAGCTCTGAGCCTGATCCATGGCCCCTAACCTCTGACCCAGCTAACCCTTCTTGTCCATATCCTGCAGGACATGATCCAGGGCCGGCTCTTCCACCAGCTCCGGACGATTGAGCAGTTGGGCTACTGCGTGGCGGCCTACATGAGCGTTGACTCTGCCTGTACGGCCCTCATCGTGGACATTGCCACCCATGCAGACAAGCATAGGTAAGAGTCATGACCCCTGTCCTCACCTTTGGTCCTCTCCTATCCTAAACCCTTCCAACCCCGACCCTCTTAGTCCCTGCTATATTGACGAGCGGATCGACGTCTTCCTCCGGTCCTTCTACCGGGACTTCCTCACGGCCCCCGAAATTTCGGCCCAGTTGCAGAAGCGACAAATATCCCGGGTAAACATATATCCCGACTTCGGATTCCGACTACGCTTCCAGTCCCCGCCAACCCTTATTTTCCTTATTCCAGGACCCAAGCTTCGTTCAGAGCTTCTTCTCCAAGTACTTGCTCAAGGGCGGGATCGACGGGGAAATGAAGAAGCTCTCCGTCCAAGTCGTGGGCTGCAAGGGCGGAAAGTGCCTCTGTGGGCACTATCGGGAGGGCCCAGTCTGTCGGAACTCCGTCTGGTTGTCCCCAGTGGGGACCATTGGGAAGTATGGGACCCCGATCCAGTTTGCGAACCGGAGCCCAGGGAGCGGGAGCCAAGGGGACGTGAGCCTGGACCCGACGCCCAACTACTTCATTGACTCCATTCTGGAGTACCACAACACTACTTGAGCTCTGAGCCCCGATCCAAATTCATGGTCAGTGTGACAACCTGTAATTTGACCCCGCTTCAAAATTCACAGTTTTTGGGCCCCCAAGCCACTCTCCCAGTCAATTTCGAATAAATCCATTCCAAATCCCAATTTTGGTTTATTCCAAGTCATTTAATGTAAAGAGAAAGACGTAGACTAGCACAATTACTAAATTACTGGAAATATTTTCTAAAAATAGGTTAGCTATTCCGACTAGGACAGTAGCCTTCCCCGTCTTTTTGAAATCCAGTAAAGGTCTAAGGTATCACATGACTAACACATTGACATCAAGCTACTGTAAACATTTAGTAATACTCAAGGTCAGAATGTTTACAATAAGTGTATATGTAGATGTAGTAGAATACATAGCATTCCATGTAGTAGTAGTACGAACTACCAAAGGGTCAATTTAACAAGGAGCCCTTCCAGGCTGAAATAGGTACGATTCCAAGGGATTTATTGTCATGTCTTATTGTATACAAAACTTGGCCTTCCGTCTTCCCATAATTGTGAGCTTGAAGGTGTGACTGTTTAAAAGTTTAGATGTCGAAAACGGGAAAAGTAAGGAATTAATCTTTCGTTATTGCTAGGGAATGGACTCGGAGGGCTTACTTTAGTACTTAGTTGTGTTTAAAAAGAAAAAAGGTTAGGTACCTATTAATTCGACTGCCCAGACAATGAGCGGCATACTTACGTAGAATAGTTGCTAGGTGACCGGCTTGAGAGCTGAGATCACAATTAGGTTACTGGGACTCTCACAAGTATGAGGAAGATTGGGGTTGGAAGCAATTGGTACACTTTTTAACCTTGTCGCGTAAACGTACTTTAGGAACTAATTCATAGGTAGAGCTACACTATTTACGCCTACATTTATATACAAAATGAAAGTTGACTAGAGAGATTCCAATGAGATACCAAGAATAAGACACGTACACCAAACACGATAATGTCAGGCTGATTTTTGTGACTGTCGCCAGTACCGTCCCACGCTGGATCTTGACACTCTTACTGGTTACTGGGCTGACTCTTTTTCCTTTGGCGGGGATTCGAAGAGTTGCGACATTTTAATACGCTTACACTTGATGTCAAGGTTCCGGATGTCTTGCTGGAGGTCCATTCCAAATGGGGTCCTAGAAAGGTGTTTGATAGGATTCAGATAATTCATTAACATTACATTTAAAAGCTAAATGCACCATTTTGTAAAGGATAAATATACTATTTTTAAGTGAATATGAGATTATTCGCTAAATAATTCGGAAAAAGGTACCGGTATAAGTTAAATCTACAATTTTTAGCTAAATGTAAGTTCGTTAACCAAAGGTAGTGAAATATATTCCATTTTAGGTCTATAACTCACTTTGGCTCAACAATCACCGAGTCCAAGTCCTCCGGAGACACAATGTCAATCCCAGCAGTCCATTTCTCCATCCCGTTCCAGGCAATCATGACCCCGTTGTCCGTACAGAGGTAGTCTGGCGGGACAATCATCTCGTAGTTCATTTCCTCACAAACCAGGCTTATACCTCTCTTGATATAATCGTTACAGGCAACTCCACCAGAGACAATCTACGAGACAATACATGGGGAACGTTGCATTGCATTAACATCTGAAACATTAACCGCAAGTACCACAGCTGATTCAGGCTTAAACGTACCAGTTTTTTCCTATCTTCAGGAATCAGTTTCCGCATTTCCGCATAAATCATTCCCCGGTGGATTTTCTTCGTCAAGTGCGTCACCACTGAGTGTTGGAAACTGGCACACAAGTCATTTATGGAGGGAATCGTGTCACTGCCTTCAGTTCCTACAACAGTATATAAGGATAATCTTACTGTATTAGCCATACTGGATTGCTACTGCGGAAGCAACTTAACTAACCGTATTTCCGTTCCTCTCTCAGAATATGGCGGAGTGCTGCGAATTTGAGACCAGCAAAACTCCAGTTACAGTCACGGTACTTGTACATTGGCGTCGGAAACTGAAATACTTCTGGATTCCCTTTTCTCGCATAATGTTCTATAGCTGCCCCTCCGGAGATTGAAGAGGCATCCGAACTATTGTGAAGTTTTAGCCTTCTCGCCGTCTATTAATTTGATAGAAATATAATAAGTCCGATTAAATACACCATACTAACAAGGTTAGTGGCTAGTGTCTGGCTTTGCTACTGCTACTAGGCTGAACTGTGTTACCTTGTCAAAGGCTTCCCCCGGAGCATCATCAATTGTCCGCCTTTGAATAGAAATACGATATAATACTTGACAATATTTACACACACCTATGACCAGGTTTTGTAGACATTGCAATTCCTCACCCGAGAAGCAAAAAATCATTAATGTCCTTCGCAACGGCGAGGAGACAGTGACCTCCAGAGATCAGAAGGACCAAATATGGAAACTCAACGTCTTGGGTCATTCGAGGGGTCAGTGCATGGGCCTCCATGTGATGAATTGGAATCAGCGGCTTGTTTCCTTTTAAGCACAGTTCCTTCCCACGTTTTAGTCCAACGGAAAGCGACAGTCCGAGTCCTGTAAATGTCAAATTCAAAGTATATTGTCAACATACGTAATATATTGTAGTTGGTCAGCAATGCAATTGACCCCGGTGCCGGTAAATTACCTGGCTTCACAGTCGTCGCAATGGCATCAATGTCTTTGAGCTCCACGTGAGCCATGGCCATCGCTTCCTTGACTATCCGGTCAATGTGCTTCTCATGAAGATGCTTTGCAATCGGCGGGATTATGCCTCCATGACTGGAATAGAAAAATTAGGGTCATTATTGGACACGTAATAGCAGCAGCACGTCTTCAAAAGGTCAATAATTATGTCATAATCAAAAGTAAGCCAACTTACTTTAAATGAGTCTGAAGTTGTGCGTTGAGGCTCTCCCCGAGCACCTGCCGCTCCTCATTGACCACTGCGACGCCCGTGTCATCACAGGAAGTCTCAATACCCAAAATCAGCCCTTTCCGAAACTTCTTTGACCCCGATCCCGTCGACGAGAAGTTCTGATAGGAACAGGAGTAGATGCCTGAGTAATTGGCCAAGTTGGTCCTTAGTTTAGATAGGGCTGAAGTGGTCACCCTTAGCTTAAACATTTAGAGAAGTACTTGAATAACAGTTGGATTAAGGAAATTATTGACCCCTGCAATGCGAAAAACTATTTCGGTCTTCGTCTTCAAAGAAAATTATAAATGGTAATTGGCCTAATCTTCCTAAACCGAATTCGGCGGCTTGTGTCCTAAAAGCGTACACGCAAGTAGCAACTGCAGGGAAGCCTAACACACACGCTGAAAGGCACACGAATAATACGGTAAGTCAGCACTGCGGAACTTGAATGTACATCTGATATTGAGGACGGGATGGGTCAATCGATCGGGCTAAACCGAGGGAACTTTATGACGGCGCACATGGATAGGACTGACTGGATAACGTGACGAATGACTTAATAAGTAGCGTAATCAATTTATTAAATTAAAAATATAATTTACGACAATTCTAGGCGGTTCAAAGACAGAACAGAACACGTGTAGGTTACACTTTACAAATGCAGCCATGCACTAGTGTGTAAAGAATAAGATTTCCAAAAATTCAAACCGTTCGCCAGTATCTGGCTCTTTCTACTAAGTTTTGCAGGGTCGTCAGTCTACATCATCATACGCTTTATATTAATTAGCAAACCTAACTTACAAGTAGTACATATATTAAATTGTAGAGAAACAAGATCAGAAGGTTCAGACTATAAATAGTATTTCGAGACTACACAAAGCGTGGAGATTGGTACTATAGACGATTGACATTTAGTGTTTATACAATGGCAGTTCCGGTTGGCCGTATCTTCCCGTCATTCTCCTTTCCAGGCGTAACTCCGAGCTAAGAATATAAATCGCGGAATAAATATATTTGAGAGTCAAGTTAGACAATTAAATTGGAAGTTAACCGTTAAGCTCACCTTGCAAATTGAGTTCATGGACTTCCGAACGGCCAGCATGCGGAGGGAAGTATTACTGATGGATGAGCTCTGACGACGGGCCGGTGTTAGGCGTGCTACGAATAAGACAGTAAAAGGAATAAAGGTTATAGTGCGTAACACGAGACTATTAACTAAAGTGCTACCTACCCATAAAATATAGACTTCATCCCAAATCAAATCATGTAAATGTGCAAATAAACTATGTTTTTTACATAATCAAGTTTTTTAGCCGGTTTATACTGGATTCACACCCGACCTGAGTCGCATTGATTTGGTTAGATAACATTTAGAGATAAGTTTATTTCCATACTTTGTCGTGGGCTACAAGCTACACTTTTTGGGAAGAATTAAATACAAGCCATAAACTTACGATCCGAGTGGAGAGCATGGGAGCCCGTGACCCGGATGAGGGCTGTAGTTGACCCAGAAGGGGTCCGACGAGCTGGGCTGCTAATGCTGAAGAATCCGCCTTCGAACTCGATTGATTCCGATACCGTGACCTTCTCAACCTTTTCTTCGGGGACGTCCTCCACGTCATTAGCGCCCTTTCGTTTGTCTAAATTCGGTATAGAAGCGTTAGAATTCACTGAATTTAATAGCAAATGCATAGGCGCATTATTAGACTCCTATTTGTATTGAAATCTATTATACTATTTAAATTGAATTGTGTTTCATTAGATTCCATTAATTGTTTAATGTTTTAATTATATAACGATGTCATTTTCAATTGGGGAACTTCAGACTGTAACGCTTATTTTAACAAGCTTCAAATGTATTCATATTGCCTTCCTGATCAATTAAAGTCCATCAACGAACTCATTTGACAAGAAAGGCGATTTAGGAATGGAATCCCATATATTAGAGTTAAATTTAATATTTACTAGTAATGCAGTACAATCTAAATAATAAATGGGCTGAGTTCTAGTTTCCCGACACGAATCTCAGAGTTGAGTCATTAGCAACAATAGACCATGGGACGATTCTTGAAACCACGCAAAGAGGAGGTGGCTTATTTTTGCCTTGAGAGAGATAGGCAAC
>JAQFZY010000667.1:0-23293 GCA_034696285.1 Hypogastrura burkilli | reverse complement strand
TTGGATTTTAAGAATCTACGCAAAAAGTTGAGTCTAGAGCCGTTGACCCCATGGTCGTACGTTTGCTTGCACTCATTTTAAGTCATCGTGGGTTATAGAGATAGGGCGTTCTAGACTAAATATAATAGTATATTGTTAATAATGCTCTTAAAACGGGTCAACAGAATACTGTAAAGTTTACCAAAATGGAATTTGTGTGGTGAAGCATGAAGCATCGGGCTGTGGTATTAGACCGAGGAAGTGAATTAGGTAGTAATTATGTTGAACGGGATTAGAAGAATCTGGTCCTGGAATGCTTCTCACCCCAAACTATGCTTTTAAAACATAAAATATGCTCTATAAAAAGAAATCATATAAGTACCAAAAGCCTATAAAATCTCCCCACGCAAATATAGAAGTAATACAAAAATACGCGTTGACGCACACGAAACTATGCGTTATAGATATATTGAATAAATTAACTAATTAAGCAATTAAAACAAAAAAACGGCGCCTAAGGCATACCTTTTTTTTTTTTTTTTTTGCGAAGTAATAACTCATAGGGTAAATCAACTCTCACATGTTCAAGAAAACCATTCTGTATGTCAGATATTCACCAAAAACCAAAAAGCGCAAAATATGTCAGGTCATAAAAGTGGAACATATGCTAAAATATGTCGAATTAATTGCATATATGATGTCGACCTCATATCATATGGAATAAATTTTTTTTGCTGATCACCGAAGCTTCCATTTGAACATCCATCCATGGCAGTTACATCAACACGCAATTTAGTCAATACAAACTTCGTAAGTAAATTGTAGTCCCTGTAGTTATATACTTACATATCCTGACTTACGCCCATGGCTTTTGTGAATATTCAAGCCTATTTTCACTTTATTTGGGAAAACTCATTGTTTTTGTTTCTGGCTGACTACACATTTTTTCGGAATGGGTGAAGGACCGGGTAGCAAACGGGACATCTCTCCACCATACCATTGACCACGCAAAGACGCTTTTCCCAATGGACCTTCGAGTACTTTTTTTGTTCAACAAAATAGTTATTGATTAATATAAACTTAACTTGTTTTGTCCTTTTTAGACCACACTCAGGCATACTCTACGAGTTTTTACTTAGGATCATTTTTTTATTTCCAAATTTTTACCGGTCATAACTGATGTCATAAACCATGCGATTCATACCGCCAACTTTATTCACTTAGGTATGTTTTTTTTTTATGGATAACGCAGATGAGATACTGGGCAGTAGATTTCCCAATTTAAACGTGTGTTTGGAAATTGACCCCAGATCGGTAGGTAAAAGGTAAGATATCTCCGGACCTCGTTGACCTACTGAGGTAAAGTTAAGTTTGTTTGAAAAGTAATTGTACTGACTGCAACAATTTCAGGTGCTGGGACTACCAAGTACATCGTAAAGTGAGTAAAATCGACCACTCGAGGCAGTTTTGGGTTTTTTTCTTGGACGGTAGTAAAAATCTTTACTTTTTTACGTACGTGGACCCGTTTTCTCGCAATCGTTGGGAACAAATTGTCAACAAAAAAAAAATCGATGTGGATATATTATTTGAACTTAAGAATTTTTATTTGACTCCCCTTGGCAAATGGAAAATTCCTAGAAACGCCCCTGGACATAATATGCAGGTTCAGCTAATATTAATGTATTTACTCAGCCTGCTACCACTTACTTAACAGTATGTATTTGTAGTCCTAGGAAATATAAATAGTTCACCTACCTACTAAATATCTTATTCAACGGTTTCAATTCTTGCCAGTTATTCGTGTATGAACGCGTGATAGAAAACTGCACAAAACAGAGGTAGACAACTATGTATATATTCATTAATACATATAAGTTCACTTTATTTCTCAATCCAGTAATCACAACCAAATCATTTTATAAAATACATCACACTCTCAATCAAACCGTCACTCTGATTCCAGTGACAATGAACGCTTTATTTTCATCCATAATAATATCAGTAATAATTACCGGAAAATATATGTAACAAGTATTGCAACTGAGTATCAAGTCTCGAGCTCTCAAATAACAAAAATAATTATTGGTAATCGCAACCGGGACGGGAAACATTTCATTATTGCAATTGTCACTTGTGACATTAATCTCATCTTTCGTCGGTCAGACAAATCGTACACAAATCCACTCACAACTAAATCTAAAAGCTAGTCGCTTACTAGCTTTCGTGACCTTGCCGCCAAATATGGGCAGAAGCTCATTCAATCAATCACTAACCTATTCCACTGGAATCCTTCAACCTCCCAAACGAGAGAACGCATACGAGATACGAGTCACAACCGGAAGCTCATTAGTATAAAAATACTGACCTTAAAACTACTGTGAAGTTAACCAAGTATAGGATCAAAACTCCTTAGTTTGGTCAACGCAGTAGCTATAAGGGATTTAAGATTTAAGGGAATTATTAAGGTAACTTTATTACTGGCATTGTATTTATGACTGGAATAATTACTGATTAGAATCGTTGATCGACATGGGAATACCAATGGACCTTCCTCACAATTAATTTTGAACGCCACATTCCCAGTCAAGGCGCTACTGAAAGACGCGCGTGTCTAATAAATATGATACTCTGCTATTATATAGCAAGGTACGAAAATCTTACACTAATTTGGGTTCTCTTTTGTGGAATGATTGTGAAGTTGTCTGAACGACTACTGGAGCCGTCGTGAGCGAGTCAGGTTTTGAAGCTTTCGCTGGACGTAGTCCTTTGGCTCGAAAAACATACGAACTGTAAATGTCTGTGCAAATAATAAAAATACTTATAAATATCAAAAAGTCACAGGGATGCGAACGAAGTAAATATTAAATAGTCATTTAGCTAGGCCTGCAGATAGTACTTAATTGTGTAAAGTTACCTGCAGAGACAAAACCAGTAAGGTGACAAAAACAAAGACAGCAGACCAATAGTTGACGCGCTCAAAGTTGCTTTCAGCAATAATTCGATCACGATACTCGGCCTCGCGAAAAGTGTCCTGAAGCGTCTGGATCTGGTTGAGCTGAACCCTGACCCGATTGACCAACGTCTGTGACGTACAGTTATTAAAAGTTATTAATATGTATTGTTCTAACTAGTTCCAGTTCCAGGTTGTAGCCCAAGGAACCTTAAGGCGCCATACAACAGGTAGACTCACCTTAATATCATTCACTTTGACGTCGTAAACACCCTCCGGAAGCAAATCTTTCTTGTTGTACCTCTCCCAGTTGGTTGCGCTCGAATTCTTCGAAGTCATTTGAAAAGCCACAGTTTTAGTATTGAACCGGGAGTGAGTATTGTCAAAACAAATCTTGTAAACCCCAGGCAGCTTGATGACAACACTAAAAATCAGAATATTGCAAACTAAAGACCCACTAAGAACTAAGACTCAACCAACAACGCTCTGGAATTTCCCTTATAAAAGTAAATACTTATCCTTATGCACAGAGTAAAGGAAGAAGAAACGTACAAGGAATTTGAGAAGGATTTCTTGAACTCAGAAACCAAGGGGCGTTGATCAGGGTCAGAAAGTTGGAAATTAATGTCAACCCCGGTACGGGTAGCGCCGACCACAGAATAATCAATCCAGACATCCTCATTCGCGCTGAAATGTTGGTAGAAGCACTGCTCAGTGCCGGACGGGACCAGGATCCGGAGAGAAGTGTCCCCAACTCCCTTCACAAAGCTAATTTCCCACCAAATGATGAAGGAAATCACGGCGAGCGTAAAACAACTAAAGTTGACGCACCACATCTGCAAACCAAAATGTTATAAAAGTATATTACATTAAATGTATCTTCAATCCTCATTAAAGACATTACAATTGACTCACCCTGAAATGATGCTTGCCTTACAGGCTTGAACCAAGCTGCTCTTGGAATCGTCCAAAACTGGACCTAAATTGCACGAACAAAATACAACATGTTCAGCTGATGCTTACAAGTTGAACCAGAAACCAGAACTATAAAACATTATATGATACCCCAGCACAGAACAGTTTCCAAACTTAATTCTAATTGAGAATTATTAAGACCACGCTTTTTTACTGTATACATACATGGTAAGGAGGTAAAATTCATTTATGATAAGTACAGGCTAAAAACTTCAATGCATGCACAAAATTGCTAAAATTCGACTATGACAACCTGACAATTAGTTTCACATTAGAAACTGTATTCACCCTGGTATTCTCAAAGCCATGTCAGACAGGCTCCGGCTCCGACTTGTCCTAAACTACGCGTGTGTAAGACGTTCATAATTTGAAAAGTACTAAAATTCAGTCCAGTTTTCCCAGCCGGGTAACCGGTGATAAAGGTAAAGGACAGCGAGTGCACTTACCTCACAGAGTCCGAAGCTCCTAACGTTTTCTCCTACTCACTAAAATTCTTAAACCAGGATTTAGAGAATTTAATTGAAATAGGAAGAAAGACCTCCTCGTCTGTCGTCCGTCCTCCGTCCAAGAAAAAGGGTCAGACTAATCTGTACCATCCAAATAATAACAACATCCAGCTTCGTTTAATTCATAGCTGTAACTTTGCATGCACTAACCTAATCTTTAACATTGTACGAATGATTTCGTAGTTGAGCAAAGATTACTTTAATTTTAATGAATTAACACGCTTGAAGCAAGAAGATAATACACAGCCTTTTAACTAATTTAGAATTTAGGGTAGTACATTTTAACGTCCCTGAGATATCTCCGGCTCTGTCTTCCAGTTCCACTATTAACAGAATGAGGACAAAAGTGGGAAATAACTTATCACATACTAACTAAGCGTTTATACATAATCTACGTACATCAAAATGCGGTATGCGATTGCGACTTTTGTCCTCGTCTGATGCGTTCGAGAAGAGTGAAAACTAAACAAGAGCCTTCCCACTACTACTGCCACTTCAACATTTCTGCAACACATTCTCGTTCTCTATGACATTTCCCTGGATCTTTCTAATGTTAGCCCGAACCTTGTCACATGTTATTGGACCATCTGGTTAATCCGATTGGGATAAATTGGAATTCGATTAAATATTGCTCAAGACAGTTAGTACATTATTTTGAAGGTTTATACGGAGATAAGTCCAGGAGAATAAGGGAGGAATTCATATCTCGAGAAAACGAAACAACGCCAAATATGTGTAAGTTTAGCAGAAATTAAGCCGGTATATAAATTATTTATATGCATTTATACATAGGTACTCGTTACTAAGTACATTCAGTACTCAGTACTTTCTATTATTTTCTAAATATAATTTTGACTAATTTTGACATTAATATTCAAAAACAACAAAAGCGAGTGATTGCCACTGCTGGCACTGTGCACATGGCTTTTTACAGCTTATGGTAAGAAATTGTATTGTCTTATAATTCGAAAACAATAGGATTAGGATTAGGGTTAATGGTTAAGGTCAAGTTAAGTAAATATTGTATGATTGTTCAATGCAGAAGGGAATTTTAAATGTACGCCATATTTTGACTTATTCGTCAAATCAGAATAAGAAGCATGGAATATGCTATTTGTGTGCACATATCCGCGCAGTCTTCTCCTGCACGAACTGCGAATAAAGAGTAAACTTCTTTTACTCTTTTCTCACTACAGCATTTCGACTCGCACTGGTCCAGCTCGCCGTGACAGGAAGCAAGAGTGACAATTTGGTCAGATGTACAAAAATGATTAAGGAGGCGGCTCAGAATGGAGCAAAAATTGTAGCTTTACCAGAGTGTTTCAATTCACCGTATGGAATTAGTAAGCTTTAAACTGCTTTGCGTTCAATAATTACCTATGTCTTCCTGGATCCTGGATAAGTGCTAACAAGTGTGAAAAGCAGGAGTTATCTACTAATAGATTACTTCCGCGAGAATGCCGAAACAATTCCAAATGGGCCAAGCTGTGAGGCCCTGGCCCAATCCGCAAAGGAGAACAACGTCTACGTGATTGGCGGCTCAATTCCGGAGCTCGGAGAGGACAATAAGAACATTTACAATACTTGCACGATTTGGAGCCCACTTGGTGAGCTCCTGGGCCGTCATAGGAAAGTTCATCTCTTTGATATTGATATCCCAGGGAAGATCACGTTCCAGGAGTCGAAGACCCTCACGAGCGGTTCTCAGCTCACCAGCATCAAAACCCCGCTCTGTCATATTGGGATCGGGATTTGCTATGACCTTCGATTCGCGGAAATGGCAGCCCTGTACAGGGAGCAGGGCTGTGAGTTACTCGTCTACCCGGGTGCCTTCAACATGACCACTGGGCCCGCCCATTGGCAAATTCTACAACAGGCGCGGGCTGTGGATAATCAGGTTGGTGCGCTTGACCTCTCAATTCAGCCTCAGCATAAATTATGATATTCTCTTTTCAATAATTTTTCATTTTTGGACTTATTCACCCAGTTGTACGTGGCCTCGATTTCTCCAGCAAGAGATGACACAGCCTCGTATACCGCATGGGGTCACTCAATGGTGGTCAATCCGTGGGGAACAATTATTACTGAGGCCGAGCATACAGAATCCATTACATATGCGGATATAGGTAAGTGAGCTTAAGAAGTTGTAGCACACTACTTGCCATTAATTCAGCATATGTTTAGCCTTAATCACGTGTCATAGCAAGCATAGCATAATTTGTAAATACCGCAATGTTTGTACACTCAGTTGAACGATGAGCTATGTACGTAATTGACCGTACAAGTAAGATTTTCTAGCATAATGCCTAATCGGAATTGTATTCTTTGCCCATTAGATTTGGCATATTTGAGAGAAGTTCGTGAAAATATTCCACTAACAAGACAGAGAAGGACTGATTTATATGAAGTCGTATCCAAGAATGCGGAGACCACATCACGGGAGACTAGTACATAGTATACTACTTACTACGAGACCGAGATATATTCTATTTTGATGACGATCCCTTCAACTGTGTAGCTAATTTGTCAACTAGATATAAGTGCATAGTAACTCCAGTACAGTAACATGCATCGTTTTCAAAACAAGTACATTTTTAATAAATTACCGTTTGGGAATAAACAAGACCCGTTAATATAAACACTTTCAGGACATGCAGTGCAGTTGTTTATAAATAAAGTATCTCTTTAATACACGTATATAAAAAGTAAATAAATGGGTGGCCGTAATATAAGAAAATAAATTAGTTGGGCTTCACTCCAAGCACTCTCCGGTTCGGGGTTCCGGCCTCCTTAGTCGTCCAAGCACTTGTATTCGCACTGATTATTGTGAATGGCGGAGTCCTTCAGCATTCGCACGGTGTCGGTCCACTTCTTTGGCGTGAACTTCTCCATGATCCTGGAAGAGAAAGGAAGTGTAGTTGAAACCAAATGCTTCCGATTCCAAGAGAAATAAGTTACAGCATATTTTCTAAAATTCGAACTTACACAATTATGACTTCCTTGGCCTTGAAGCTCTTGAGGTACTTTCCAACACGGCAGGCCGCCTTCTGAATACATTCCGGGCGTCCAAGAACGGCTCCCACGGTAGTTCGAAGCTCCTCCTTGTACCTGTAGCCGGAATCAACAACGTTGTTCTCCTCATCTTCGATCATGCCGCGGTTCTTCCGAAGGGTCCCTGTCCCGGTCCCGATTCCCAAAAGCTCCAGAAAGCGGAGGAACAAGTCTCGGAAGCTGCCTACAGAGACAAATGTCAGGTTTAAGTTGGGATCATGCAACTTGCTGAAATGACGTCATTTAAATATTAACGTTTTCATTGAAATTCGTTACTATTTAAATTAAATGTTGAATGCGACTTTATTCCTAAATCGCTTTTTCTCCTCAAATGAGTCCGTTGACGCACTGTAATTGATTAGGAAGAAATGAGACATTTTGTTGAAAGTATGTTAAAGCGATTGACGTGAAAAGTTCTCGACTCAAAATTGAATACTTGAAAACTCAATTAAGCAATGAAATGTCAAGTTCCAAATCTCACTACAACAGTAATAGATGTCAATCCAAATAGTAGGAGTCTAATGCTACTAAAGCTTACTGAGATAAGTGAGGCCAGGCCTTGGCTTTGAGACGGCGGAGGCCCCAATCTTGCCGGCCTCCTTCTCGGCCGCTTCCTCCTCCAGCAGCTCATCGGAAACAGTGATGGAGAAAGTGGTGCTCCCGGTCTCGTTCCCGCTCCTCGGGCTCAGGGACGCCGTCACGTTGACCTTCTTGTCATCCGTGGAGCCAACGATGGCTTCGACGGGCTCCGCGGCCGCTCGAGTCTCGTTGTTCCTGGCTGCATCTGCCTTGAGCTTGCTGGCCAGGAGCAGCTTCCGCTTGAGGGGGTCCTTGGCAGAGGTCACGACTTGGAGGAGGGCCAGGGTGGCCAGGGAGAGGAGGATCAGGGAGACTGACTTCATGGTGAGGATAAGGACAGTGGAAGGAGTTGCTACTCTCTGTTGGTCTCGGCTGGGAAGCTGGATTGAATCTGAGTGGCTGAGATTGAGGGAGCTTGATTTAAATACCCGGACGAGGGGGAAGGGTTTCTAACAAGATGAGTGGGTCCTGGGATTGGGGTTAGGCCTGAACTGGACTGATCGGGGGAGCCTATTAATAAAATTGAACAAGTTTCGGGGTCCAGGAAGGCTTGGAGAGGGGCTAACGGGAGTGGATACAATAGGTAGGATCTACATATATTTGGGACACCTTTTGAGAGCAAGAGCAGGTAGGAGGCGGGGGTAGGGAGACCTGATTAGATCCTCCTCATAAGATTTCCGCTCTACTTCCTGCATCTCCGGTCCTATGGGACTTGGGAAGGGCCGGAGGAGGTCAGGCAACTGTGAATCCGGGAAGTCACTGGTTGAGGATCGCTATTAATACACGCAAGAACCAGTTATTAGGCTCCGGGTCCAGGTAATACAATATTTTAAGATCCATTGTTGGAATGTGGAGGGTCCAATGTCGAAGGAAGATTACTCTTCGCCGAGCGAGAACTCCGCTAGTCCTATAGTACGAGTATGGAAGAGATTCTAGAAGATTCGAATATGCGAAAACCCGAAGAACAGGACATGCAATATATCTAACGGGATCATACTCACTTCGCCAGTGAATGTAGGAGAGATTTAAACGGATAGTAATTTGCATGTACTTCAATTGAAGTAAATTCAATAAAATTGATTGCGTTAAAACGTATACGTACCAATAGGCGAGTTTTGCATTATCTGCGGAAAGCTTGTAAACTACAAAATACGAATTTATTCCTCCGTTGGAACTTATTAATACACGTTGTCTTACAGGTACATAATTTTTACCGGAAAGAAAAATGCATTACAAAAATGACACTTGAATAATACTTATTTCTGGTATAAAATTAAACATTGAAAATCGGACGAGCAAAGTAATTTTCCTCCTGAAGAAGCTAAGATTTTAAGGGTATCCGCTATATTAAGTTGGCTTGTAAGTATTGATTGTATCCTCTAAGATTAATTTAAATTAATGCAGATGCTCCTTTACGAAGTATGATTCGGATCCATCAAACGCATTGAAATAGGTGAAACAATTATAAACAAGTAAAAGTATGAGGTATTATAGGTATGTATGTGGTTGTGGTTAGCAAATTACAATTCATTCTATTTATGGTACCGTTCATTGCGACACTTACAGGACCCGGCTTATACTTTGTACTAGCTAACACCTACATACATACATAGACCTGTAGCCACGGAAATATTTCTTTTCCTGATTCTTACAATCTTAGCCATTAGCCTGAACTAACGAGATCTGCCCCTAAACATCAATATTAGTATGTATGGACAACTATGTATTTGATTATTAAGAACTCACCGTATATTATAATCATACAAGTGATGTATATAATAGAGAGCCAGACGAATGCCCCAAAGTCCTTCATTTTCAGTCCTACGGACCCTGACTGATGGTCCTAGTCCTAGGATGAGATTGAGAAACGATTGTCTTAAAATTCTATTAAGGATGCACAATGACGCCCGAGTTCTTTGTCTCGGACTTTATGACGCAAATTTTTTACTTCGATCTGTGTATTAGGTGTAACTATGTATGTACATAGTAGGAACCACTACCTAACAAATGACGCTACTTACTCTACGATTACGATGTGCATGTACCTACTGTATAGGTATATACTATGTATATATTGACATGGATACCTTTGTTTCTTTATTTAACTAAATGCCTCGTAGTAGTATTTTTGATTGTTTGTTTCCGGCGGGCTCAACACATAAAACTAAGGTACGCCTTTATGTAAATCTAAGGTAACAAATGCACCTGGCTGGTCGAGAGTTGAGCGTTTACTCGACTGCCCTAATATCGTTTAGTGATACAGATACAGTAGTATCATATAGGTAGTGATTAATGATTGTGAGTTTTAATAATAGCGTAGCATATAGAACTTTCCTTTATTTTCCCATTTCATATGTTTAACAATGGACATGGGCACCCTGCCGCAACGTTTTCCTAAGACGCGTATAATGCTTAAACCTAAAAAGCAGGCTATACAAAGCATACGTTCGGTTTTCTCCGTAAATCTACATTTTATTTACTATGCATCATAAACATAGTCATATATATACAATATGCGTCACCTATATTCTAATTCATGTCTTAATTTAATATTCACAAACCCAACAGTCCACTGCAGATGTCTTACGTGAGTACATAGAATATAGATAGTTTGTCTCTTCTATGCTGGTAAAAATGAATTATCCCCGACGAAAATCACATTCAACGGAACACAATTGTTTTTAAATACGCTTAACCTAACCTAACTTAGTATAATTCAACGTACGGTAATTTTACTGAATAGGGCTTAGCACAACCACATTCTACGGAATCCACGACTTTGTTTATATATTTTCCGGTAAAATCAGTAATATATTCTGGACCCAATATTCCCCCCTTAAAATAATCCTAAGCTCCTCTCTTCCCAATACATTAAAGCCTCTAGACAGTCCATGAGAATCCGGACCACTTGATCGGGCTCCATGGCCCAAACCTCGATGAGCGCCCTTGTGCCCGGCAGAAATGCAATTCCAAAGACCCACATGGCGTATCCCTGGACAATCATCATGGCGATCATTGTGATGAGCCCAAAGAAGAGGTTGATCAGGCGGCCGGGCTGGAAGTCCGTCGCAAGGAGGTTGAGGAAGTTGAGCGGGTTCTTGTAGCCCGCCAGCTTGTCACTATCCTTCATACTCATGTCATCTCCGTCCTCACTGCTCTCCTCCTCCTCATTCTCCTCCTCCTCCTCCTCATCGTCATCCCGGTTCGTCATGTAGTCCAGCTCATCCTCCTCCCCGCAGTCTTCCTCAGGCTCAGGGGTCACGGAGAGCTCTGTGGAGCTCAGAAGCTCTCCGGAGGTCAGAGAGAGGTCCGCGGGGGTCAGGGCTTCTTCAGAGGTCACATTGACCGGGATCGTTTCGAGCGTGGTGGTCGGAGTGGGAGTCGTACTCGTTGTGGTACTCGTACTAGTCGTTGTCCAGAAGCTCTGGACCGGGACCGGCTCATGACTGTTTTTGACGGCCTTCTCCTTACTGTACAGGTCCGTTCCAGCGTACTTGGTTGGGAAGGGTTGGGAGGCACTGAAGGCCTTGCTCGTGATCCCGCCCGGGCTGGCGCTGACCCCGGACTGGGCCAGGGAAATGGAAATTAGGAGGATTCGGACCCACATTTCAGGAGCGGAGGATAGATGTGGACCTTGGCCTTGAAGAGAGGGAACTGGAACTGGAGAGTCCCACATTAGGCCTCCATGACCTTAAGTACCCCTCTCCCTATCCCCATGCATATAACACAGTTAGACTTCCATAAGCTACTGCTACTTCGGCTGGGGACTGATCCCAGAGAAATGAATACCGTTCTCACTCCAAGTACACTAACTTTAGGCGTCCTATTGAATACTACTTAGAAACCGTTTCATATTTATTACAGTAATCGGCTTGAGGGTTCAATGGGAATACATTATGGCTGTGAGTAGTTTGCAGAAATGGTTACTATAAATAATACTTTACAAAATGACACGGACATATGAATTGTACGGGGTAGCGTAGCCTAGAGTCCCAGGAACCTATCCAAAGACGTCGGTCAGTTTTACAATTGCAGAGCTTACGGCGGTCCCTAGAGCGTGTTTGGCAGCCTCCTCAGCCACAACACGCTGCAGCTGTTCAATGGGCAGTGTTGCTATCATGGGGCCCCATGCGGTCAGAAGAGCCTTGATGCCCAGCACGAATATGAACATGAGGAGGGCTACTCCAATTGATTTGAGTCTGGAAATTAAGCACAAGAAAGAGTAAATCAGGGTGAATGAACTCTCTAACACTAGCACGGGCTAGACAGGGTGAGCCCATTTGCGTTTTTCTAATGGGAACCACGACCTCCATCGTAAGGGACGGTTTGGACATTTCACACTTCCACCGTCTGTTAGCAACAGAGCGGGCCAAACCCGACACCCGAGGAGGCCAAACATAAGCAGAAATTACAGTTTGGAGTTCATTGACCCCCGTTCCCATTAGAAAAAATCGAATGGGCCCACCCGGAGTAAATTAGTTGATGCGAATAATTGCATTATGTATTGCGCTGAACCAAACGAGTGGCTCATGTCACTTCAAATTTTATCTTTTTAATTTCCTAAAAATTAGTGTACTTGCTCTACAGAATGAAGCCTAACAAAATAAACTGTGAATTAATTCACAGTAACATCGCCTTACTGATGTAAGGCTCAACTCCATTCGAGTACAGCATGTCGATTTATATAAATAACTCAGAAAGTTAGTTTCATCAGGCCGTATTTAACTATCAGATGGGTAGCCTAACCAAACCTAAGAGTACACTGCCCACAATGAACTAAGTGGTTGCGTTCAGCAGCATTCCGTATTTTGACCAATATTGACCTACAACTTCATACCTCTCCCATTTCAGCATCATGACATCGTAGAATACTTGGGGTTGACTAACAATGTCCGAAATGATGCTTGGGTCCAGGAAGGAGGCTGCCAGGCTCATCAACCCTGATTTCGGCACAGCTAGCTGTGGCTGGGGAGGCGGCGGCAGCGGCGGAGACGGGACTCGAGGCGGTCCCTGAACGACTGAATCCGGGATAATGGTAACGAGTGGCGGGTCTTCCTCTTCATCAATCCTGGTCTTGTTTCCGACTCCAGTCGAATCTGGGCTTGGAAGTAAGGTTAAGGGTATAGAAGTTAAGCTTGAGCCCGGGAATGACCCAGGAGGTCCAGTCCCATTCGTAATTTTATCCGAAATTGAGTTGGTGAGTATCATTTGCTCCTCCTCCGGGCTGGGATGGAACGAAGAGGGCGGAAGAAGGCCCGGGACAGCCATTACCATGACCCGTGACCTCCTCATTCCACAACATAGAACGAAGACGGAAACACAAAGAAGGGAAAGTGTACGCATTTTTGGGACGGAAGTGTAAGGACTCGGTTATACTGGCTTCTTAAGTAGTTGGCACTTATCTACCCAATGTTCAATGTCGTAACTTATAGCACCGTGGAACTATGTGTATTGCAGAAAATATAAAAATAGTACTCAAGCTAAGGTCTGTAGTTATTTGTAACTTCGTTCTTTGCCAAAAGCTTCAAGCCGGGTTACGGGTCCTTCCGTAGCAGAACGTTGAAAGCTTGGCAATAAATCATTTCAAAGCATTTTGGTACTCCAGCCAGCTCAATGTCGTAATTTCCAGACTAGGGATTTGGGTCCCCTTTACGCTAATTTCCATGCGGATAAGGAATTTCCATATGCACTATGTAGGTACGTTATTAGTTACTATACGACGCGTATCTGTATTTCATTAATGTAATCAGAGGATTTTTTATTACCTGGCGCCAGAACGCCAGCAGCATAGCAGTTCATTCGTATTTACATTTGTCTACTATTTTTTTTGTCATCTCCATAAGTAGCTTCTATGTAGGAAACTCAGCAATCATTTACAGAAACATTATTGGTAGACTGAGCTGAGGTTCGTAATCTGCTGAAATGGATGGCTGTCGTATATTCTATGAACATTTTTAAATGGCAGACATTAGCGTATTTACGTTAATGTGAATGTATTTAAATATACGTCCCTGCCCCTGCCATTATTCCCAATTTCTAAGGCATCCCAAGTTAGGTAGAAATCATAAGGCTAGGCCTCGTCCTATCATAAATCATTCCCCGCATTCCAGATTCGCTGCTAACTTTAGACTATGAAAAGGCATTGTCGGACCAAACGTTATGCTGTCGGCTTTGGACTCATATCATCAATTAAAGGACCCGTTAGTAGTTTTACCTTCGGATTTTGGATGCGATGGACCTATTGTCTTTGAAGTAGGTCATGCACATTTGTGGAGGGCTCACCTGTACGGACCCGCTTAAAGAAACCATCTCAAGGGACCCTTTACCCGACCTCAACCTGTACATAAGAGCTCAGGTGAGAGGCTCTAGTCTTTCCCGTTACGCCGGCCCATTGTAGAGCCTCAGCTCCGATGATTAGGGATCAGGTCTTAAAATACGGGACTTAGCCGGCCCGAAAGGGATCCGTCCAGTCCCGTGTCATCTTGTGGCGCCCATAACGGGCCCCCTAAACAGTACCTCCTTCAATAAAAGTTCAAAGTGGGGGTGAAAGATTGAGCGGGGTCCCAATCTGGTTTTGAGCACTGGCCGAGCCAGAGCCCGGACCACTTAATGAACGGAACAATGGATGCTAAGGGCAGAAGATATAAAAGAGGGCAGAGGGGGCCGGAGCCCTTACTTCCTGAAAGACTTCCTAGACCTCACTACGTATTGTTTGGCTTCCAAGATGACTCTGGCCCACATCTCAATTCTTACTGTCTTGGCCTGTACGGGCCTGGGACAGGCCCAGCCCAACTACCCCGTCTATAGTCCAGAGTACACACACGGGGCCCCCGCCGGCTACCCCCAATATCCTCCGTCCTTTGAGACCCAAGAGTCGGAGCCCCCAACGGAAGCACCCGCAGAGCGATTTGGGGGGTGGGGGACCCTCGGGGGCCTTGTGCCGCCGTTGCCGCCAGGGGCCTACGCCCTTGGATTTGGGGGTGGGCCGTCAGGAGGCTATGATGGATATGGTGGGGGCCCGCCGGGGGCTAGCTACGGGCCTGGCGGGATGGGAAGTCCTGGGAGTTATTTGCCGCAAAGCTATGGCGAGGGTGGACCAGCCTATGGGGGGCAACAAGGTGGACCAGTCTATGGGGGCCAACCAGGTGGCCCGCCCCCGCCTTACGGGTACCCTGACCCAAGCTTTACAACACAGTCTGGATTCGAAGGCCTATTGGTAAGAGACTCTCAAAACTCGATTTTTAATGCCCGAAAAATATTAATTGCGATAAATATTGAGTTGAGCGATTTAGTTATTTTGCATTTCAAGGCCAAACCAAATCTGAGTTTACTTAGTATAGCCTAACAACAATATTTTAACTTAGTATTACGTGGCATTATTGAAACCTACGCTATTTTAGTAGGCTTTGACAGATTTACACTGTATTTTCCGGTAGTCTATATTTTTGCGGAAACCAAATTATAAAATGTTCTTCGAATGTACTAGAACTGAAGCTTGTAACCCCTAAGCGTGGCCTAACATAACGTTGACTATGACCGAGCCTAATGCTGATAGATCATGCCAGATTCTTTTGTCCAATATTTTCGGATTTCAATATTAAACTATATGCCATTTTATTAAAAATGGGGGATAGTGATAACAAAAATTGTGGTGACCATTACTCATGCCTCTCTTCTTTTACCACCAAACAGGTTCCGAATACGTGGTACGGGCTCCTGCCGTGGGGAATTGAGGGTGTCATCATTGTGATTGCCGGGATCATTGTTTTTGCCATCATAGTGATTGCCATCATTGGGCTCCTGGCCTGGCTCTGTGGGATCAAAAAGGTGATGCCATGGATAATCAAGAAAGATACGGACAATGAGGCTGAGGTCACGTCTAGATTCTACGACCAATGGTCACTCATGAACCTCTCGGCTGAAGTGCTGGACGCTATAGAGAAGCATAATGAAGTTAACACGAGGCTGGAGGAGGAGCCCAAGAAGTCCTTGTAGTCTCAACCACAATAACTGTGCTAATTGTACTCATATAAATACATTGTGCTAATATTCTTAGGCTAGGTAAATTAAATTAACTACCTATAGCAATACCCACTGACACGCTGTTCCATGACCCCGACTTCATATTTATATAATGCAGCCGTATTTATTTGTGTATAAATCAACGTATTTATTCCGTCACTTAGAACATGGAGCTTATTCTGTCAATAAATTATATGTAAGCGTGCCTGCGTAGCAATACGATAATATTTAGTAAATTATTCATCTGTTAAAGAAACAGTTTACACTTGCCGCGCAAATACCTAAACGAATTTTAGTGTAAACTTCAAAAAGATAAAGATATAGGACCAGACATTAAAGATTAAACAAACGTTCCTAGATTGGGTTATATTTATTAGATTACTTTACGCTCGGACTATAGCAGAACAGCTTTATCCCACTCAATGGTTTTTAATAGGCTAGCTGAAACTTAAATATGTACTACCTATACTCTATATTCCACATCTTTTACAATATTATTGATGGATCAATAAAAATATAAAATACATTGTGTGTTATTAATATTATTATGCCACTTAAGAATCGGTTTCTTCTATTTAAAAAAACAAAAAAAAAAAAAACGAGTAGTTGGTGGACATAATTTTATTTTTGTTGCGTACGAAGCTAGCGGAATAATGGGTCAGATGTAGTTTGTTTTAGAGGTGTCATATATGCTCCAGTTGTAGACAACAATTTTTTTATCTCCCCGAGACTACCAGTACCCAGAACCTATACTTTATTGTTTATTGTTAGCCAAAAATCGATACACCTTCATTAAATTGCCAGTCAAACACAGGACACACAACAAACCGAGTGTAGGAAAGTCCCAAGATCCCAACGGAAATACATATTGACCTTTTCGCAATATTGGGAATCGGATTAGTTACAATTCAGCATTAAATAAAGACGAAAGCTAAATCTTTCTATTATTATATGCACTATTTATATGCTGTGTATATGTAATTATCATAAATGATGTAAACTATTATTGTAAAACTTTGAAATAAACGGTTTAATTAAAGGCTGGTTAATAAACTCTGCATCCAAGAACTATGACTGTATTGCTATTGGAGGAGCCTCAATTCGAATTTGCCATTCTTATATGCATTTGAAGAGAATGACTAATTGCATAATTGCACCTCAATTTATCGGCCTCTTAAGATTTCGATTTCGGCCTTCTTAGTCATGCTACAGTTACAAGCCAAACAATTATTTCAAACCCTAGTACATAATCGATAATTCCTTACTATCCTTAACCACTGAGGGACTTAGAATTAAAAAATCAATCAAATTCCGAAATATTTTGCAAACTTATGAATCAGACATGTTCCAGCAAGCGACCCCTTGTTAACTTCACTCATTTATTCAATCCAAAAGATTGTCTTTGCAAAATACAATTTGGGAATAATGCGGAAAGAGAAGAACATGAAATAGAAAATCCCAACTTCTTTTCAGGCTTCATTTGAAATCTTTCGTTTCATCATGATATCGGCTATAGCAGCACAAAGCACACGACCTCGACCCTGCCAGAGGACAAGGCACAATAGGAGCGAACCAAAAGGTTTATAGCACCATGTTTAGAACCGCTTCAAGGATCTAATTTAAGTTTGTACAATGGCTCTGGATCCATTACTCATGGGCCAAAAATTCATAAATCCAAACCTGCACCCACGGATCTCAAAATAGGCCCGGTATGAGGGAAAGTAGGTCATCTCAGGAACCACAGTTGGTGTCCCAGGTAGGAATTCCTGGAAAAAACCACTTGACCGGCCTGGAAGCGGACAGTTAAGAAGACTGCGTAATCCAAGGCAGAGAGCGGGGTAGGTATGCGTGGATCCGAACGGGATTTCCTATTTCGGAACCTGCTCTCAATTCGAAGGTGGGATCAGAGGTAGCGGGACTACTTCGGTTCTCCCCTCGCCATTGAACATAATTATGTAGAGCAGGGGGCTCGTCAAACGTTCCAAGGAGCCGGAACAATTGAAAAATCCCAAAATAATCCTACTATATAAACCTCGCCCGCCCCCTCGTCCTCCACTCAGTATAATTCTTCCAGTCTCCTTGGTCACTCACAGCGTTCTATTGTGGTTCAGTTGTGCCTATAGAAATTAGAAATGGATTACGGACTAATTCTGAGCCTGTGCATGATCCTGGGAAGCGTGTCGGCGGGTGCCGCAGGCGAGAACAAGCCTTGGGACGTTCAACCTGCCCCAAGAGCCCCAGGCGGGGACAAACCGTGGGAAGTTCAACCTGCCCCAAGAGCCCCAGGCGGGGACAAACCGTGGGAAGTTCAACTAGCCCCAAGAGCCCCAGGCGAGAACAAACCGTGGGAGGTCCAACCTGCCCCAAGAGCCCCCGGCGAGAACAACCCGTGGGAGATACAACCTGCCCCAAGAGCCCCAGGCGGGGACAAACCATGGGAAGCCCCACAGGTCCAAAACCAGCCACCGTCCGGAGCCTATACAACCGTTTACAGTTATGGGGACCCCAATAATGCCGGTATGGGAGCCGTGACCGTTATGGAGCGTCAGAGCACAGGCACAATGACGGCACAGCAAGCGGCAGCCGCATCCAGTGCCGGGCTCACGAACGGCGGAGGGGTCATGACTATGGTCGGCGGAGGCCAGGGAGGTCACCAGGGACTTGGGCCCGTTCTGGACCGACAAGGGCCAGGTAATACCTACGGTGGGGCCTCGGCCAACTATGGCATCCAGCCGCCTTCAACCTACCAGACTTACGGGTACAAGGATCCTGGGTTCAGCGTCCAGACCGGATTCGAAGGTTTCTTGGTAAGCCCGCCGTCCCATTCTAGATTTCAAGTTAATTTACCGTATTAGTAATCAGTAATAGTAACAGATTTGAATATAAAAAATAGTAGGTGCGAAATTGTTTAGACTACGCCAATAATAGTATGGGATTTCTAATACCGGCCAATTGTGATCTCCAGGTCCCGAATCCCTGGTACGGCCTCATCCCTTGGGGCATTGAGGGCGTGATCATCGTTGTGGTTGGGGTCATTGCAGTGGCCGTTGTGGTCATTGCCTTCATCTTCCTCTTTGTCAAGATCTTCAGTCTGGGCAAGTTGCTGAAGGAGGACGACGGGACGGGCTATGAAGAGGATGAGACGACGGCGGCCGCCGTTCGGTCCTACGTACCGTCCTATATGAACAAGGCCAACTTGAGAGCCCTCACTACCCATTTCTATGATGCCCTTGACAAGTATAATGACTTGATCCGGATCCAGGATCATGAGTCATAGATCTGGGACTAAGCTTAGAAAGTAATCGTTATCTAGTGAATGGTATGGGTCCTGTGGAGTCCCGCCCCTCTAATTCATCTTTTGTTATTTATTTATAAATTAATTTAGTATACGAGTAATTTATTTTGTACTGGAAATAAAAATGAACGGAGAAGCTAAAGCGGTACAATAAAATATGTGGTTTCATATGCCATTGAGAATGCATTCTTTCGGCTCATAATGGGGATAAATACTAATTGAAAGGGATCGAATGTATAGTAGTATGTCGAGGTAGAATGGACAGGGAAAGGCCAAGGTATGAGTCCACTTCAATTTGAGCCTCTTTGAAAGGGTTTCCCGTTAGGACTGCCCTTCAAGGGCTCCTCATGAGGTCTTGCACATAAATTACCATGAAAATGACAAGAGGTGACCATTAGGTATCCACACGCCTCAGCATCAACTATATCATCCAGATCCGGGTCCCTCAGCGTTCTGCTTCTTTTCTGAACGTCCATAGAAGGATTATCTCAAAAAAAATTACAAGGGGAAGATGGATCGTTATGATGCGACGGACCAGCATATTGTTTTTGAAGGGATCAGGTTCGATTAATTTTACCCTCAGTATTTTGTAATGGCATTCTGGTTTGTATGGAGTAAGTAAATGAAGCATAAGGAGGTAGGTATTCGTAATTTTTAATGGGAAAACATTAGCGCGTACACCTTTAAATGCAAAACGTTCCCCTTTTTCGTTGAAAGCTGGAATTACTGACTTTGGTGGCCGAAAATGTTTCGTTAAAAACACGTAGAACGCGTGTACAGTATTTATTTATTACAATTTCATACGATCAGCCTAAAAATAATATGTATTTATTATAAAAATACTATTTATGCAGCAAAAAAATATGTTTAGTAATAGTAATTTGAATTAGAGCTTTAAGATTTAGCTTACGTATTATAAATAGGCTATCATTTAAGACTACCAAAGCTAAGAAAGATAAATCCCAAATTCACCAAAAAATTAACTCATTCAACCAAACTTACTTTCACCGAATTTTTTCCAGAGTTCTCTTTTAAGGCAAAGTTCGGTGGCTTTCTGTTCGGTTAGGCCGAGTGAAATCACTACAGTCGAACGTTTAAGCCTAACCTAAACTTAATTAATCAAGTTCCTCATGGCCAAAATCTTCGGTGAATATCAGTAAAATTTTTGTTTAATTTCGGTCAAAGTAAGTTGGTGTCGACCTAGTTATTTTTCGGGGAAAAATAGGAATATCTACGGTGGGACTAATAATAAGTCTTATAAATATACTATAACCTTTACCTTTACCTTTTTAGGTAGGTACAGGTGCAGTATTATGAACTCAGGTCATTATATTTCAGCATAGAATATGCTAGATAAGTGATTTGGTAGGGACTTTTCATTTAAAAGGGGAAGGCAACAAAATTTTCGAGGCCAAAAGTTTAGCAATTACAAGTTTCAACGGAAAGCGTGAACATTTAGCATTAAAAGGGGATTACGTTAAATTGTAGCCATTTTCAATAGGTAACCAATAGGATGGATTTACCAAAAAACGAAAAACGTACTACTTAATGCAATAAGTAAATCATACTTGTTAAAAGACTTAAAATATTTATATCAAAACTATTGTTTTACTCCTTACGACTCGCTAGGCTATGATTGGTCAATTTTAGGTTAGATTATTATGATTAGTATGGTCGAATAAGATTACTGAATTAGAACCAATAGTTATAGCTGTAGGTCCTGTTTCTGATGGCAGTATGTGACTATTGCTAAGTCCGTATTTTTTAGTTCGAAGACAGTGCTTTTGTTGGACTCTTTAAATATCAATCAGTAGAGTTTATGTTGGAAAAATAAAACTAATTCAAAACCTTTTTGATAACCGTACTTCTAAAAAATCAATCGTAACATGACCTGGAATCGTAATTCTACTTCTTAAATGTTTTTGGCAGTGACGGTATTGACAATAAGTTTGGGCTGGAGTCCATATTCTACGCCATGGGCTTCCTGACCTGGATCATCGTCACTTCCCTCTTTATTGACCTCTTCTTCACTTCAATCACGTCCCCGATTCTCTACAGCACTTTCGCCCCCGTCCGCCGGCGCCGGCGGAGCCTCCTCAGCACAATTGACTGGACAACCATCCTAACTCAAATGACGTTCTATAAAACCGTGGAGCCGGTCCGCCAAAAGCGGCGCCCACATAAGCCTGTGGACTCAATTGATTGGAAAAATGTTGCTAGGCTCATTAAGCAATTCGAAAAGATGATGGCTGAATTGGACAAGAAGAATGCGGCTTATTAGTATATGTGTAAACTGCAAAAATACATAATTTTGAGGTCATGTCGCTCGTTACACAGTTATAAGACGACTTAAATTACGCCTAGATCAGGTGTTTCTGGCTAGTTTTGGATTTATTTTTATTGTTTCTGCCAGCCAAGAAGTCATTTATATGGAAGAGAGTCAGTAATTTATTTCAGTTCGAAGTCACTTTTATTAAGAGCCTATGAATAATTCTGAACAAAAGTTTGAATTAGCATATTGATCTGTATTTATATGAGGCTGCTGCGTTCTCCTCACTCATTAAATTAATTTTATGTCTCATTCATGAAATAAAACTATTTATTACCTCCTGTGCTCTGGCACTTCCGCCTTGGTACGCCACTAACCACATAATTAAATAGGCTACCTGTACTATAGTGCTACCTTATTTTGAGGCATACCGTATGTGGATTGACAAGGGAACCTATGGTCCCGTTTTAGGTCCCTGTAAATTCTATTTTTAACGGAAGGCGGAACAATTGACATCCCTTTGGATTTATATCTTGTCCCGTTGTCTCCAAGGAGGCGAGTGCACCCGTCCACCTGATCCTATGAACATATGAACTGAAATAGATCAGAACTAGTATCCTTTCCCAGGTGGATTTGGCTAACAAGGATTCACAAGGTAGTAGTGATTGGAAGGAGAGGATTTATCATGCTTTTAGGCGTCACGGGCCCGAAGTTAAAAAGAAGCAGATATTCTCGACTAATTAATATTACGCTGATCCTCATCTTCATGAGCGTTCATTGTGACTCCGTCCAGGCTCAGTACACCAAGTTCCAAGACATTCCGGGTGCCCCGCCTGCAGCATAGTAAGTCTTGATAACTTGGCTACAACTAACAGTAACTGAGAGTAATACTGAATACGACCATTTTTAATATAAACCTTGAACATTTAGTGGAATAAGTTCGTTCTGCACAGACCAAGTCTTGTTGATTTAGTTTAATCTCAATAGTCAATATTTGCTAGTCAACAGTCTCAACTGTTGGAAGTTGCACTATACTCCTTTCAGTTGAAGTAAGTTTAATGATTTAACCGTCAACCTTATTTAATTCCCCTAGCGCCAAGCTGATAAGCTGGATCTGGATCCGTGAGTTAGTTTTCTTTATCTCAATTCTTACGATCGTCTGGTTCACCATCTTTGGAAACGAAATATTGGAAATCCCGGACTACTATTACCCAAAGGCTCCGCCCGGCGCCGTTCATAATAGGCGAAGTTTCGGAAACGAGGACGCTGTTGGCAGAATCATCCAAAGTATTGAAGCATTTGATCGTAAGTCATGTACCTCCTATTGTTCCAATCAGTTAGTTGAGGAGCCTACAACTATGTATGTATGTATATACGAAAAGGAAAGTCAGATCCTGTCCTCTCTGGTCAAAAGATCAGTATTTTGCTTCTACTAATAATGCGACTTCTATGAACAGTACTTCATACTCGAAGGCCCTTCACAGTCAAAACTCTAGAGGACGCGATTAACCAATACCGAGTTGATCGAAAAACCTAAAACGAATTGCTAAATACGGTGTAGCGGAGCGGAATTAATATACCTTACCTACGTAATCTAACTATTATAAAATTACAGCCGATTTTGCACCATCCGCAACCTACAGGTCGCATTTCTCAACGTACGCTCA
>JAQFZY010000666.1:0-23306 GCA_034696285.1 Hypogastrura burkilli | reverse complement strand
GTCACAGATCAGCCATAAGTATGAAAAATATAACTTACCTTTCGTCTTTAGGCGAGTCATGAACGTTGAAGTTCAAAATGTTTAGATTCCGGATTGAATTTAGTGTCACTAAACTACACAAACTTTTATCGTCACAACTAACACTGTAATCTTATATTACTGACAAACATGCATGGAGTAGCGATGCACAGAGGTCTGGGCTACCTAATTGTCTTGATTGTATAGTTTAAGCGTATCGAGTAAATATTATACTGTAACATAATATTCAAAAGTATTACTTTTGCCGCATTTCGTTTTGTCCCCTCCATCTCACGTGGGTGAGACCGCGTGACGAACCTACATTTGTTCACCATTGTAGCATGGGCATCCGCCCCTCTACCAACCCCCAGCCGACAGGCGACGGTGGCGACGCCACCGGCACCCATCGCTACTCCATGACTGTAGTAGCCCCACTTGTTTTCTCCCATTTTCTTTATACCACTTCCGCCGGCCTGTCAGAGTCAGAACTACTACTAGAAGATGAGGATTTAGGTTCATTCCAGGGCTCAGTACAGTACGCAATGGGGGGAATCCGGCCTTGTAGAATCACGCCCGTTTTATCTGGTGCACTTTTCGCTGAAGTAAGACGTTCCTGTTCTGGAACTGAATGGAACGAATGTGACGTCATTGACCATCCGCATATAATTCCCTAATGCTTATATGTGCGTGATAAACTAAGAAACGCAATTTGGTGATTTCGAATAATGAGGATGACATGCCGAGCCTTATCTAAGTGATACTCGTAATAATGTAAAAATAATAAGGTAATAATCTACGTACACTGAATTTTAGATGAGAAAGAATCCCGATACATTTCATTATATGGATATGCTTAACAGGACCGATTTTTTCTAATGCATCCAGCTTCTATTAAAATGGTCATATCGTTTATTTTGTCGGCCTTTATGCACGTCAGCTGATTGTATATCGTTAGGACTCAATACAGGAGCCGTGCTTTCTCCTCATTTGACTTAAGGAGCGACTCCCTTTCCCTTGTCAAGCTTGGGCGGCCCGACTATGCAAAATGCTTTACAGGGCACACTTGTTTGAGTCGGGAAAGCAAGTGTGATACGGCTCGGTGGATGCTCCACAAAATCTGCTTGACAAAGAATGTCAACATCAAAGCCGCCCCCAACACATAAACCAGCATTGTCCTCATTCATGCTGAGTCCCCAATACTTTGACATCCGCCAAAAAATAGAGTAACCAGTGGAAGCGTGAATAAGTAAAGGGCCAAATTTTTATTAAAGGCATTCACTTTCTAAGCCCCCCAAATATCTCTTGTCAATCACAGTATCCGGATACCATAGGCCCTATGGGTAGCCTTTGAGGTCTCCAAATTCCGTATCAGTACCAAATACGATGCCATAAACGGTTGATATTTAGCCGAGTTTAAAAAATTGACTTTCTGTTAAAATAAGGAATTGATTCTTGCCAAGAAAACTGACCTTCTCCAGAAATAGACCGTTTACAGTACAAATGAATTGTAAAATGTGATGCAGGGATCATCGATTGACATTCCACCTACTATTCCCATATTTACAGTTAAGGTTAAGCTACACCAGGACTTTTTGTATACTTCATTAAGCTTTGTGTGCATTTGGGAGTGGACACGCAAGATATAGAGCCGATTCACTTTAAAATGATTCAGTTATCAAATATTTAGGTACCTACACTTTTATTTTGAAGACTGTGCTGGCTTATTATATTTCGGAATCAGAACATGATATGTACAAAGTTTGACAATTTTTGATTGGAAATGTTTGGCTACAAATTAAGGCCCTCCCCTCAATGAGGCAGGGAAGGTCGAGCAAAATGGTAGTGGCTACTCTTCCGATAAATGAGACAGAAGTTGGGCATATGGAGGACCCGAGTGGGTGTATAGTGTTTGGACAGGCGAGTGCTTATCTGAGGATAAGGCTTAGGCCAAAGCCGGATCTCGGCCAATGCTAGACTGCCCAATTCCGGCCTTGAGTGGAGAGGAAAGATGCGGAATGAGAATGAGCGGATTGATTGATTCAGGAGCGGAGAAAGTGAGGACAGAACTTATTCGGAGTACGAAGAGGGAAAGCTTTTAGTTCTGGCCTCAGTAGGCCGTCCAACTAATAAAGAGACTGCTATTCCGTCACAAACGTCCACTCACGTCACAAATTTTCATAGGACCCAAGCTGGACCAAGCTACAGTAGGAGTCTATAATTAAGAAATCATGAGGTTCCCGATGCTCGGAAATCCCTTTGGTGAGTTCCTCTCGGCCTGACACGACGAAAATAAATTGCGGAACTGCTTAGGACCCAATGGTCCTCCAAGGGAACCTCCTGCCCTGGTCCTGGTCCGCTGAACCATGTCCACAATCAGCTCTCAAGAAGAACAAGAGAGAGAGAGTTCCTCAGTGCCCGGCCGTCCTCACTCATTACTTATTTAGGGGAAATGCTCTTCTTGGAAAGGAAAAAGGTCTTTAATCATGAGTTAAGGAGGACCTTATGAACCGATTTCACTTCAACTTTCACCAAATCAGAACTTGTTCTACTGGACCTTCGGGCTCCCTCCCACGTCTCCTCATATTGGCGAACTCGAAGTGGCAGACTTTATAACACTTTCGGATTTCAAACTACAACTGGCATTGGAAGAAATCAAACCTAACCTAACCGAACTATACATCACCTAACTAAAATAACTTAACATGGCCAAACCTAGCACAACTTAATATACCTACTAGACGAAACGAATAGAATGGGATAGTGCGGCGTAGGCCATATACATATGCTGCGAAATAAGAGCTCAGTGAGGCACGGGCTCCAATAATGGAATAATTTGAATCTCTAATTTAATTTGAAGAAAGTCGGATTCACAGTGTAGAGCAGGGTCGTGTTTATGGGTCAGACTTTTCAATAATATTCGTATCAAAATGTCATACTATTATTTAGTGCGTAGGATATGAAATACAGCAGAGGGAAACAGAAGAGACTCAATTGCTCGGTTAGTTAATTTGGACCGTCATCAAAAGAAATCGTCGACCGGAGGACTTCCGGTAATATCACTTGACGATTTTGGCCGCTCAATGGCATTTGGGTAGGAGGGTGACCACCAATCCAGGACCTTCATCCTTACGACGGAGTCAATAGAAACAACCATCGCCCCTTCCGGAATGAACGAAAACTGGACCTTCCCTTGCCTTCCGCCCACGTGCGGAGGTCCGAACATTAAGCGTAAGCAGTGACTCCGGAGGTCTGCCGAGAGGTTGGAGGATACACCGAGGAGCGTCTGTCCCAAGACGAACGGCGAAACGGAGGCCGGGGCCCGGCAGCTCACTTGAAATACTTTGCATCTAAGGGAGGGCGGAGAATGAAACAAATTCAATTTAGGACCTGATGCCTACTATGTTAACATTATACGACTAAAGACTAATCCAAAGCTCCAGGGACTCTTGAAATGCTAACGAACCCAATTACTCAATGGAAGAGAAAGTGCTGTACAGTAAAACAGTAAATGTCAGGACAGCTTTTGAAGTAAAGCCTACATAGAACGACTTTCACTTACTCTGTCCGAAATCTTAAGTCTTCTATAAAGGACGGATGCAAACGATATAAGGAAAAGGGTAAGAGCCACTAAGGTTTAGGACTTAAAGGAAGAAAAAATCAAAGCAATTATCAAGTATCACATATATATACTTATATATTTCCAAGTAGTCGCAAGCTATTCAGCTTTGCTTTAGTCTGCTTCATGAGACTTGGCAGTGGTGTGGTCGGAATCAAGGCTAGCAGACCGGAATGAATGAGCTTACCCTTTCTCTATGTTCGCATCCATGTCGCCTAGTGTTTCAATGAGATCCGGTTTCCTCTTGCTACGCTGACAGTTACTTTCCCAGAAATCCGACCGCTCTCTCATTTTGAAGAAGAAGTGATAAACGCCCCGCCCTTTCTGTACAAATTATTTCAATTAACAGTGAGCCTTTCCCTACGTTTAGTGTAAATTAAACTACAACCAACATGTTTGAGTGACAGGCACGCAACATGCTACTTTCGAATTGTCTCACCTGATGCCAGAGCATGGTACAGTCTCGCCGGACGAGAGTATGAGGCTCCTTGCTGAGTCTCGACCTTTGTCTCTCCACGAATAACGGATATAGATAATACAATGAGCGGACCACGCAGGTTTTGAACCCATGCATTCTTTCCATACTTTCCGGCTGAAGCCGAGCAGGCAAGCCTTCCCCTTTAATCTCCGTGTAATACCTATGAAATAAAAAAGTAATTAGTAGGCTAGCTCTCCGCGTTTCCAGGTATTCAACAATTCACGGGGAACAATAATATACTCACCTTTTATACAGACGTGACCAGAATTTTGTAGACTGAACGATCTCGAGAGTATCTTTACAAATGCCCGCAAACCTCCCGACATCTTCAGGCGGGATATAAGTAGCAATGATATACCAAATGTCAATGGGGTAGGTCTTCCCAGTGTCCGCCTCTGCTTGTGCTGCTTCTGCAGCACTTCGCCTCTTTGCTCGCCGATTCCGACTTCCAGAACTGCACAAATTTCCTATAGAAATACAGAATTACTTAGAATATTAAAAAAAACTTCTAAATCTTGCCAATTGCCAACGGTGGCGGTGCATAATTGCGACTTCGATTGGGCAAATTTATCGACCTCTGTTCTGTATACTGTACAGTATATGGCTACTTTAGCACTGATTACATTACATACAAACGCACATAAAAACTGAGAAAAGCTCAACATTGATTGGCGAGTCTGTATTTACTTCTCAGACAAGTAAGTCCTGCCAAATCTTAAATTAAATTGTCTGTCTATACACAAACCTTGAGTTGACTTCGGACTGAACTCTTCCTCCGCTTCTGAGAAATCCCGGTCAAACCAATCAACATGCAGATCCTCTCGTAGAGACACACTATTCATTTGCTTCACCGCTGAGGAGAGGAGGGTAAATAGTAGATGTTATTACTGGACCTCTTGTAAAAATATTCATTACGCTTCTCAAACCCTATAAAACTCAGAGCTAAGTTGCTCACCAGCGTCTACAAATGGATTTGCTGCGGCTTTCTTAATCCGGGTCTTTCCAGCTTGAAGACCCGTATTGGCAAAGTCATATAAGGTCACGTCTGTATTGAAAGAAAGAAATACATTTTAGTGGACTTATAAGCTCATTTTAAAAGACGAAAGGAGAGGATGTTTTGTACGAATCAAAGGCTGTCTTCTGGTATATTTTATGAATGCTCACAGCCATAAATTTTTGACAAAAAACGAAAGTATTTACATAACATAGGTAGCGGTAGTTTGACAAAATACGTTATTTACATATTCTTTCCTCTCTTTAGCTATAAGCGCGGTTACACCAAAGCAATGCACTAGTTTATGAGTCATGTTTATTTTATAATTCTACCACGCACTCACTTAAGGACATTACGCGTGGGGTCAATCGATGACTTACAAAATTTTACAAACACATTACCACTTGCTGTTTATTTTTCGTATTCGAGCTTTGAGCTATAGTGTATAGTAAATCACAGAAGATTATTTCATTTTCCATCCTTACATACGGATACAGAATATGTATTCAGAAACAAATCAACAATCAACCTATTTTGCATTAAGTAACAAGAACAAAGGGCTCTTTGTCTTGGGTTCATCAGAATGCAATGGGGAAGATGGTACACATCTTAGAGGTACACATAAGTACATAGGTAAACTATGCATACATTATACATAGGATCATACCATGCTTCCACATACATGTTTACATGAATGATGAAATATGAATATAACCGAGATGACAATATAAAAACTTACCTCCACTACTACTACTGGTTCGGGCGAAAGCTTTGTTTGGGTTCTTGGTCTTCTTGCCCCCACGAGGCATGATTCCTGGATCTGTAGAATACCTTTGACCTCCGCCTTGACCTCAACCAGCATAGTTAAGGGAACCAAAACGTAACTAACTAATTCAGAAAACTATGTATATAACTGGAGAGAAGGCGGCCCAAGCCTTTAAGTCTTGGACATATTAGTCGCCATCTGACGACGGTAGAGGCTGGCAGGCTGATCGTTCCGCCAACAACAACGTACGTTATGTAGTATTAGTACAGAGGTACCTGCCTGCCTACAGTATTTTTATGTTATGACTCAGGTAAGAATTGATCAATGAGAACAATAATTATTTTAATTAGGGAACCAGCTCCACAACATGCAAATTCAAGTTCCAAAGCCGTCTTCCTTCATGTTTAGGGCTGATCCTGTGGCATCTGGCAGCCCAATTCCCACGTTTGTTTATATTCTGGCTCTGCCTCATTCTCAGTTCTCAGCTGTAACTTGCAACTTCAGTCTTCCTTTCTCCATCCTACATCCAAATACTTTTTGTATGGTGTTATACATATGTAGTTATTACGAATCTACTTTCGCTTTCGCCCAGAGCACCATACTTGCCATCTTACAGCTATTCTCATTCATTCAAATACCAGGAACCCTGCACTCACTACAACAACGAAGAGTAATGGGACTAATGATGATAGTAACTGTGTAATTCAATCTAATTCAGTAAGTAAGGCTTGCTTATAAATAAGATGATTTGGAGAAGAAGAAAAATCCCAGGCTCATGGTCAATGCGTTGGTTTTAAAAAAACGATTGTCAGGTATCCTATACACCTGCCTCCAACCTAGGTAAAACAACAGTTCGTCAGGTATTGTACAATTTACGGAAATTAGCTAGTTTCACGGAATTTGTAATGTGTACACAAACTAAATCTGTCAGAAATTAATACATATTTCATAATTGACAATTGACAAGATATTATTGCGTATGGATATTACGTGTCGAATCAAAGCCACTTGCTAGCCAAGTGTCTCAATTAAGAGATTCAGCAAGTGGTTTTGATTTTTATCAAACATTAAAAAAACAGAGTGAAGAACGAGCATGAGCATGAGCAACCGCGTGGTAGGTTGAGAAGTACAGTTTGAGGCACTATGACCTATGACCTATACCTTATGCCAAATAAGGTTACAAAATATGTCACCTATTTGGCCGAGTTTGTCGTCCTATTATCCCCAAATCCAAAGCGTCGTACACTCAAATCAAGCACCTGTGACCAAAAGCACTTCCTGTAACGCAATATTTAGGACATTGTGACATTAGCTAAAATAACAATATTAACTCGTTTTTTAATCAAATGTAAATCAGTGAACTGTGAATTGTAGCCGAAGTTGCAAGCCCTCATAGCCGTTGTAATCTAGCCCTGTAATAAGTCGTGATCCACCATAGAGCAAGTCACGTGAACTCAAAACAAAATTCGGTGGGAAGTGTGGCCAATTAATGTTTCAACTTGTCGTCGTTTATAGCATCCTTTCATTTTAAGTCCATAAATACGATAAATGCATACTTAATAATATCCAGGATGCCCCAACGGAATAACCGAGCCAGCCGGTGCCGGTCAATGGTTACCCGTCCTCTTGGTCGTTTGGCTTTATGCAATACAAGGAGCTGTCGGGCGTCTGAGAATCAACGGTATGTATATGGTTGACTGTTGATGTTGACTTGCCGTAATTAAATTTCAAGTTACCTTAGGTCAAGTTGGAAACGTTCGGTTATCGTTGTCGTTGACCAAACTGAAACAAGTTAAAAGAAGACTAACTTTGTTAAGATTCTGAGGTCCGACAGATCCAGAATTCAAAGTCTAAAGTCGCGTGTCAGCCTCTGCACTCCTTATTACAGATGTAGCATCGGGATGGATGAGGGATGGGTCATGTCATGAGCTCCTGAATCTGAATCCGAGCTCTGATATGGACGAGATGGTGAAAGGCCGGCCTAGGGCCTCCGACCTCCGCCCTGTTAGGCTGCGTAGGTTGCAGTTGTCTGGTTATTTGGAGTATGTATTGAATGGTAAGAGGGAAGACGGGACTACTGAATGGTCGATCCTTCTCAACCTGCCCCTTACCCGCTCCGGCCGCCCCGACTTTGAGGAACATTATTTTTTGGCTGGCCTAACCCAAACCTCCTCTTTTCGGTTTTCGACTCTTTTTTGAGCCAGGCAGGCAGGCAGGGGCTTATATACTCAGGCTAAGAGGAGGGCCGTATAGGGCAGGCCCATACAAAACAATAGACCCAGTATAGGGCCCTATATAGCCCACCTAACCCCTACTCTGCCCTGTGCCTTCTCCAGAGTGCACCCTACACCTTCAGCGGATCCCAGGCGCGGTGGACATGGACCCCAGTGGTCAGTACCCAGATCCACACTACAAGCCCCACTGATCTCGTCCCGACCCACGAAATCCCGACGTAAGTTGACCTCTCTTTCACTTTCCATTCCTACTCTCTTGTATATAGCCATATATGTCAGTTTCGGGTGTTTTCCTGTTGTAGGCACGGCCTCACGACCTTCGACCCGGGGGATGAACAATGAATGAGCGACCTTGTGGTAGAGACGTGACTAAGGCTAAACTGTGTCCGGTGTCCTGTGACCCTGTCCCTCCTATGAATATCAGAGCACCAATACCAAAGCAGCGTAATCGGAGGTCCCCAGTTTAATGTTCAGGTTGAAGTCAGTCCCTTGTCCATCACCACAGAACCAGAACCCCAAAGTCTCCCTTATGATAGGCCTAATCCGGGATGGGACAGTGTATGGACCTCTGACTCTCCACGAACCCAAAGGTCAGTCCCAGTGGAGTGGAGAGCCGGCCAGCGGCCTGGAATATAGCCCTTGGAGCGGCTGAGTGATAGGTGACAATGTGGAACATGATGTGCGATGTAATGCCAACCATCTCTGAGGACGGGATTACGCAGAGGAACTCTCAGTTTGGGGGTGAGGATGCCAACTTTGAGCAGCTCATGGTCTCCATGTTGGACGAGCGGGACAAGCTTATGGACAGTTTGAGAGAGACCCAGGAACGCTTGTCAGAGGCCGAGGTCAAGTATACCGAGTGTACCAAGGAGCGGGACTCCCTCACCCGCCAACTCTCTGCTAGTCTTCCACAGGTAAGAGCCGTTCATTTACTTACAGCAAGTTCTGGAAAAGTTACAGTCATTGATTATTTTAAGATTAATACAGTTTACTTGAAGTAATAAATTCAGTTTTACTAGCACAGTGTATGCCAGACAATATTAGTTGTACTAAGCACTACTGAGTCATATGTGCGTTCTCTCTTTTCCATCAATGGAAACTCATCACTTTGCTCGTGTAATAGTAACTGAAGTAGTCCACCTAATACTACATACAACATAGGCATGTTCCCTATGTTCTGCATTCATTGACGATGACTCGGCTGTAAGACAGGTGAACAATGGGGGAAATCCCAGTAGCTGAAAAGCTGTCCAGTCCGCGTTTATTGGATTTGTTAATGTTAATGCGTGTCTCCTTTCACCCTCCTTTCACTAAGCGTTACACTTTTCGGAGGCTCGTTATTCTGTTTACTACTAGTGCAGCTACTCACCCCGGTCTCACCTATATCTCTGGCCTTGTTGACGTTCATTTAATCGAAAGGAGTAACCTGACACTGACTCATTCTCAGAGAGGGTCATTTGAGAATAATGGATCCCGTAGTGGATAGTGGAGAGCAGTAGGCCTCTTGTAGTACCATTACTGTACATATGTATAATTGCATGCCAGGTTCGATGACAAGGGTTTACTGTACTAGTGAACCCAATGTTTACCTGATAGTTTTAGTCAATTCAGGGAGTAGCTATTTATATTTTGTATCAAGTAACCTACTCGTATGTAACCAGTCAGAATTGATTCAGGACGTGCATTTGAGGTTGGGCGGTGCTCATTGTGATTTGCCGGCGGACAATCCTTTGATCTAGTAGCAGTAACACAATAGTACATAACTATGTCTTTTCCTACACATCAGACTCATATACTAATCCTAGATATTTACGTGTTAATTTAATTGGTCATAGGTCACGGCTGAGAGTTGCATTACGATTTCCCCCACACGTCCATATACACCGTAGCCTGCTCCGTAGTCCGTAGCTTCATTATCTCTCCCACCCCAAGTCGTAAAGGGCTGATTAAGTAATTTATGGAGGAGGGAAACCAAACAGGCTATCAACAGGCTAGTGTTACACTTAACAACTTTTTAGTGTTGAATCGTTAAGGCTGAGAAAAACATTTCCGTCTGAAGTGCCTGTATGTGATGCTATAAATAGGGGGCATTTAGATTATATGTACCAGCTCTGCATCAAATGTATGCTTTCACCAAATAACTTGAAGGTCGCCGTAGTATTAGGTAGCTGCTTTCTCTCAATTCTCGATCTAATACTACATGCACTTTGCGGTTAGTGATTAAGCGGACCTCTATTTCTTTCAAATCAAAGGCTTAAATAAATATGACACCGTCAACCCCGAAACTCTGTAACATTACTATTACTTTTGTATTAGGTACGGTATTACTTACGCTTACGCCTATTTCGGTTTTGGTTTCAACTGTCAAACGAAACATTGAGCCTTTCTCTTATTTCAGCTTATGTACCTACTCATAAGTGTAATTATCCCTAATAAATTACATACGAATACTACTATCTTCCTATTAGTATCTGTCTAGCCCGTGGAGAAAGTAGTTGGATGAGTATCTGTGTGCCAGCAACTGATCTGAGATGTGAGCCCACAATTGTCGTGTGTGTGTTGTGTCGGTGCCGTTTCTACGTATATATCATCCTGCATTATATTTACAAGTAGCAGGTAACTTAAGTCTACTACGTAAATCTAGCTTGAAAACACTAAGAAATGGAAGCTCTATCTGTGACTTATTCTTACTGGGTACTATTAGGTATTGCCTGAGTGGAGTATGATTATGGGTTGGGGTTTAGGTTGAGGGGGAAATGGGAACTTTTTAGTTGGAGTGGCTTGTTTCTCATTTCCGTTTCGGAAATTCAATTATGGTATTAAGTACCTTTCAAAATAGCGGGACCCGTGGATTGTAGACGCACGCTGAGCTCTTATGCCGAAGTGACTTTAAGTTTCGTAGGCGGCAGGGGACCCATAGTTGGCCCTATTAGTTGGAAACAATAGATCGAGCCAAAATCGAAATCAGATCGTAAGTGGATAGGAGCTGTATGGTCAATTCCTTGCCACAGTACAATGTCTACTGTGTGTATTAGCTATGAACGAATTCCTTTATTATGTGCCTCCGACAATATTCCTTGTTTACTTCCAGAAAAAAGCCAATAGTAGAGTAGGTAGTTTGGTATTCCTCAATTAAAAATCCCCTGAATGGATTTCGGCGTGCGGGACATGACAACTGACAAGATGACATGGGCGTCAATTCTCACCCACGTCAAGTCTTCCTATCTATTTATAGCGCTTCCTGTCTCAGGCTTTTCCTGCGCCACAATTTTGTGAGACTCCAGCTAGCACGCTAGGAGGACTGCCTTCCAATTTCAATACCGCCTATTTTTCCTCCTCCTAAAAGCAATGCTCGGATCTTGTATTTATTTGTTGACTCAAGCGTATCAAAACAAAATTCGATGTCGGAGCAACGTTGAAGGCACAGATGTGATTTTTATCTTGCATCCCTAAATGTGTGTACCCTGTACTCTCCGGCTCGTTATTATCTACTAGTTCCCCATTAGCAGTTCAACGACTTGGTGGTTGTTTTAGTCCTAGGATATTCCGGGAACCGTCGAAGTCGAACCAATACGTCAATTTACAATCTGGATCTGTATCACTATAACCTAAAGTATCATGTATTACAAAACGTGAATGGGCAGCACATGTTCTGTCCACGTCTATTGACACTGGGGTAATGGGATCTGTCTGCGGTTCTCCGGCTTGGTTCTGATCCCTCAGATTCTTTTGAGTAGTTTATAATTGAGGAGGCTGAATTGGACCTCTGCGGCCATAGTATCATCTCCGTTTTGTCTTATTGTGCACTGTATGCTTGTCCATGACTAGCTGTAGCTGTCGTTTCTCTGGCTCTCTTTTACAGGCCTTTCATGTTCCAGTCAGCCTCACACCCCGCTCCCGAGATTACTAGAGCTAGATAGGATTGAGAGGGCGTAGAGGAGGCGGACTGAGTCTGGTCGTATCTCTGAAGGACCGATCCTCATCGTTCTAGGCCCATTCTTCCGCACTTCCACTATTTATATCTATTTGTGAGCATTATAATGGGAGGTGCGGGCTGGGCAGAGAGGAAGGAGTTATGATTGAACGGGAAGATCCGGACCAAGTTTTTCCCGGGCGGGACGAGGAAGGAGCGCCGAGGGCGGGAGCCGCTGGAGTTAAACGGATCGGGGAAAGTGAGCTTGCTTCCCAAAGCGAAGGACAGAGGGCTCAAGAAAGGGAAAGCTGAATCGATTATTAGGCCAAAGATGGATGCGTCCCCGGCCTAAACGCCCCCTTCCCCTTATTATTACGCCCATCAGTTGTACGGGCAGCAGCGGGGAAAGTTACCTAAGCCCTGCCTACAGGAATTGTTTCAGTAGTTCTTTCAAAGTTGGTGACAAGGTCTGGAACAGTTCGGAATGGGGGCGGAAGTGTCGTAAAGATCTCCCAACCACAAGCCCATGCCTAATCGAAGGGAGGAATTAAGTTAACGACCACATTTGATTACCCTACTTTCTCATGTGTTATTGACTCATTTAAATTCTGGAGTGAAGGCCTGTTGTGGAGGCATTAGGCTAGATTGTACATTTATTGACACTATCTCTGCCTCGTACTATATGCACTTGTCCAGAAAGAGGAAGAGAAAATAGAGATTGAGGGGATCTGGACTCTGGGTTCTTGTTCTTGGAATTGTAATGTGTCAGAGCCTTCCGTCCCTTTGTCAGGCGGGAGGATAAGGGACAAAGGGATTGTGTACTCCCTTTCTTTCTGAATAATATTTACAAAGGATCATCGATCACTGAAAATAGAGAAGTCAGGAGACCATTAATAATTTAGTATGATCTCTCTTGAAGCATCCCTTTCACATTCATACATTTACGGGGGGAATGGGGACGGGGAAGGCCGGGTACAAGCTGGAGGATCTGACTTTATGGGCTCCCCCACCCCTTGTCTCCAGATTTATTCCTATATGTTCGGCTATGACAAATACGTTGGAACTTTTAGCTGGGCCGGAGCACTTTCTCTTCCCTTTCCCCGGCTTGGGAGAGCTTATGAATTCAATCCGGGTCTCGAGCCGGGGCTGAACAGTACAGACAGGAGGCTGAAGGAAATTTTATCATTGCTTGACAAATGATCCTCCTTTCTTATTCGAAATCTGGCGGTGCTTATCTTGTCTTAGGGCCTCAGCAGGCAGGACCTACCTACTCGTGCATGAAGCAATCAGGGTTAGGCTGACTCCAAGAATACAGAACTTGTTTTAAATTCGAAATACTCGTAGCGGTTCTTATATACTAGTGCACTGTTTTTTTACCTCCGGTCATATTTATTTCTGTAGTAAGCGCAATAATCTGTAATTCCCCGTTAGTACCGTACCAATAATAATAGTAATTACCGCTAGCCTTTAGCCGTAGCCTTCACCTTCCCTTTGGTGTCCTCGCCCCAGATAGACGTGGAGAAGAAGGCTGGACGCTGCGCTGGTTCGAATGTAATGAGGAAAGTTTGTGAGATTTTGAGGATCTGGAAAGGTAGTACAGAGTAAGGGAAGGGGGTCCTATTGGAAAGTACCATTTGAACTCGGGTATTCAGGTTAAGTTCCCTCCCAGGAAAATTGGTTCAGTTTTATTGACTGGTCATCCCTGAGATGATCCCCGGCCAACAAGGAACTCCTTCCCCTTGAATAGAATTCATCACTTAAACTTTAGAAAGATTCGAGAAACTTTCACTCGGACCATTCACTGGGTTCCGTACTGGAGTGTTACTTATTGAAGAGCTAAGGCTCCTCCTCGGCCGCTCAATGGGAACTTTTGTTACAGACTCCTCCGTATGTCCAGTAGGACTGCGTAGGGCTTTCTTCCGATCGCGAACGGTTGTACTTTGTACTACATGAACAGGAATGATAGTCGGAATTTCTATGCTCTCCTACTACTGAATTGGTAGCCAGGGCGTAGTTTACAGCTGTGAGTGAATTATATAGTACGTTGCTCTGCTTTTTCATTGCCTCTCTCCGAGTATACAGAGTAATTGAAAACATTGGGAAAAAGATACAGCTAAAAGGATATACTTACCATCTTCTTTTATTTATTCCGTATTGGCTGTGGTGGTAATTACGGGGGTTCGAGACCGAGTCTGGCCCGGCTGACAAACTCAATGCAATGATTTATGACTTTTGGGACACGGAATAGTCCCTAAGATTCTTTCCGAATTGATTCTTTTTTCTTAAACTAAGGCTGAGTGGAACATCGGCTCAGGTCTTGAGGCTTCGCCTAATGCACGTATTACGATTCTTTATCCCAAGTTATGCATTTTTATTTGGGAAGCCAGCTCTTACTCAGGCCGTCCTTACCTGAAAGCCTGGAGCCTGCATGCCCTCTGCATATTAGGCATATTGTCTGTTTAGGCTCAGCGGAATGAGCCTATTGCAGGAGAAAGATTTCCGGCCATTTGCCAGGTAGTGCGTTTTACGAGTGAAAGTTTGTGCGAGATTTAGAATCACCTTCCATATTTACCCGCATCTGTCGTAGGTGGGTTTAGTATAGTTCCTGCTCTAGGTACAGTAATATTCTAAATCATCCATGGATACAGCTGGGAACACCTATAATTTGATCAGAGTGAAAGTCGGTCCTTTGGAGTTCAGGGCCAAGCGAGGTCCATTAAACTCCCTCACGAGCATATGCTACTTTCTATCTTACTCATTAAAGGATATGTTGCCGATTCTTTAGGCAATTGGAGAGTATGTATACCGACTGGTCAGTTTGGGATGTCAAACTCAATCAAAATGTCATATTTAAATCAAGTACTTTTCATCTTCCCTGGAGGTTGGCTGCCAGAAACCAGAATTGCATGCTCTTTCTATAGTTCAATTTATTTTACATGCGACTCATAGACACATTACTTCAAAATCGATTATAAATATGGTTGTCCTCATTCTAATTAAACACATTCCAATTAAACGTCCACATACTCTTAAAGTAATTTCGATGCATTCCATTGTAAAATAAATTGTACTTAGTATTGGAAAGAAGCTTGCTAGCAAGAATCAAAATAATGAATTTCAAAACTAAACTTGTACTTCCCCAGCTGGCCAGTGAGTGTCAGTATGCACAGTGTCTAATTTCCCAAAGAATCTACAACAGATACATTCGTGAGCTACTGCACTAAAGGAAGGCACCCACCCTTTCCCCCTCCCCGAAAACTCTATTATCCGCCGAGGGGTGGTTGTATTGTGGGGAAGGATAACACATTACATGATGCTATCTTTATATGAAATTCTTGATGTGAATCTATGTTGAATTTCCGTGGTAGCCCATTGGGCTCCGTACGGCGTGCGGATCCCAAATCCGAGCCTCCATTTCCTCCCTTTCTATATAGACGGAAGGTAGGGAATGTGATCATGTGGTTGCCCGGAGTGGTGGCCCAAGGGAGTCCCCTTTCTTCGGAAGAAGACAAGGCGGAGAATCCTGCCAGATGCCTCTACAATTTAACATGGTCCCTCCGTAGGTCTGGCAGATAGAAAGTAAAATGATTTCTTTCCCACTTGTCGCTCCTCCTCAGCCTCCCTGGCAGGCACGCTCAGACCTAATAATTTCCCCGCATTAGCCGGTCTCCCCAAAGCCCCCATATTTGTCATTAGGTTGTCTTACGGAAGTTCCTCCAGGACCTAATTTTAAAACCTTGGGTCCCCTCAGCCCTGCTACACATTTGTATTTTTATTAGGCCGGGGCCTGGGCCAGAAAAGTTGTTACTTTGGGAGCTTTACGGCTTAATGATGATGAGGACCGGCGGATCTTTTCCCCGCCTTCCCTGCCGGCCCAGGGAATGGCCGGGGAGATAAAAAGGAGAGAATACTCTATCCGGCCCACTTATTTTTCCCCGTACTAAAGGAAATTAAGAGTCGTAACGTCATAATGAAGGCGAGCGGAGGAACACGAAGGAGTTTCAGAGCCTATTTTACAGATACAATAACCCGCCCCTTCCCGGCCCGGCCTCTCTCACTAAAGAGCCTTTTGATTCATAGAGAAAGGCAGGCCGAGGAATTAGAGCCTCCAGTCAGTCTTATATCCAGCTATGTTTCATCGGGTTCCCTTACCCCCGTCCTGCCTACTGTTCCCAGCTTCATCCATGGATTTCCATGTGAATGAGCGGGGTTTCATTATTGGTTTCTGAAAGGCACACGACTGGGTGGAGATTCAGATGATTATGTCGATGCCTGGGCCAGGGTTGTAGGTGGCAGTGAGCAGAGTCAACGCGAGGATTGTTCATTTACGTCAAAATGTCATATTGAAATCCATTATTCTACCTCTTGCTCAAGCTTGGATCCAGAGCTAGCTTTTATGTTCTTCCTAATGGTCCCATTTATTTGACAACAATGAGATACTTAGAAATTACGTAACATTTCAAATTAAAATACATGGGAAGCCAGAGTGAGTGGGGACAAGCATGTTTAATTTGTAATTTCTGGGCATCCCATTGTAACATCAATTGGACCGTTGGAAGGAGCATAAAGTTGTGGCTTAGATCCGGCCTTTAGCAATAAGTAAAAAAGCGGGTTCTAGTAAGAAATGTGATATTTACTGAAATCGAGTTCCCAATCTGACCCGTCCATGCGGTCCGATTTTCCAACAATATTGATGCAGCATAGCCAGATGACTTTTGACTTTGATCCGGGCATCTTTAGCCTATGTTAGGCGCCAGTTAATAAATGTATTGAAACTGGGAGGGGGTAATGGTTTAAATTCAGACGTTTCTCCTCGAGTGCACTAAGTGTGCCTATTGTATCAAGGTAGGTATTTCCTTAGAGGGAGCCTGGGACCATGTTTGGTTATTTTCCCTCCATCAGCCGCTGGAGTTGTGTAATACGTAACTTCTTGTGCTGGTTGTTTTGGGCCTTTCGTTCTCCCTTTGGTTGAGCTGGTAGGCTGGTGGGGTCTAGAGGCAGCCCGCCGTAGCCTCTGCTCTCCTGTTCCCCCGCTTTCCCTCTGCCGCTGCTTTCTGCCTGTTCCCACTTTCTCCGTGAGCCCGAGCAGAAGGGCCCATGCCCACAGCCATTCCCTCCTTACTCGGACTCCAAGGAAAAATCCTTTCATACTCTTCCGTCTCACTCATCCCAGACTTTCAGTTGGATTTGCAACTGAGTTGAAAGAGCTTCGGAAGTGTCACTCAGGTCTCTGGCACGAGGATCCCCTTCTGGCCACCTCTCAGTCCTACCTGTCTTTCAGCCGATTAAGACCATGCCTAGTGTGTCCTCCCTCCTCGAGAATCATCATCCCACCCTCAGCCCGGTCCCCGGCTCCCCGGCCCACCTCGTCAACGGGAACGCCAACCTCAACAACAATAATAACAACAATGGGCACAGTAACAATAATTGTCCCAAGTCCAGCACGCCCACATTTGATAACCTAGTGCTGTTGGCGCGGAACTTGCAGACGGGCGGGGGTGGGCGGGCTGTGTCGGCCTACGGGAGCCCTGGAGGGGCCGGGGCCTTCCCCAACCAGTTCCGCTATGCCGTCATTGCCAATCGCCTTTCTCAGCGCGGGGGGAACGGTGGTGAGAAGAACTGCGGCGGACCCCCCAGTGCCCAAGCACTGTTGTGCAAGCCCCAGCTGGTCCCCTCGGCTGGGCCCCCGAACCTTAACCTGAATCAGTCCAAGCTGATCAGCCCCCAGCCCTACCCGCCCCCGTACAGGGTGCGTAATCAAATTAAGTTCTTCTCTCAGAGCAGCCTCCTCAGCCCGCCCCCCTCAGGCCCCCCTAACAATATTAACAATAATGGGAACGGCTGTAGTGAGGCTGGGCCCGTGGGCGGCCCGGCCCACCTTGGACCCGCCTCCAGTAGCCCAATACTCAAAACTATCAACGGGAGCACGAGTAATGGGCCGCTGAAGGATATTGATGACCTCCAGCCTCGCCTCGAGCCTCGGAAGGTAAAGGGAACGTAATTATAGTCCCATTGGCGGTTATGACAGGGCAGGGACCCTGAGTGACTGGCTCATCCATTTTACAAATTAAATGTGGGTGTCACCCCGAGACAGCCAACAGCAGGAGCCCTCGGCTCCCGCCCGGCTTTGGCTCGGGCCGGGATCTGATTAATCAGAGAATTGAATCGGAAATAAAGAAACCCTCCTTTCTCTCTTCACGGAAGAGTAGAATCTTAATTGAATGTCGGGTCTCGGGATGGGAAAGTTGGATCCGTCTCCTCCGTGTGTCCAGGGAAGCCCTGACACGGGCCATAGCCCAGCCCGTACTTTGTAGATCCCAAGGCGGAAGTCCAGGAAGCCAACTGAAAGTCCTTTAGAACTCAGAGATAATTGTGTGCTCTTGTGAAAATAGAAGGCTACCTGAACCTGTCTCTTTTCCCAGTTTAGCATCCTGTTTCTTTTTCTCACATTTCTTCATTGTATACCTTGTTACTGAACTGCGTAGGAGTGCCTCCAACTTTAACCTACGGGGTGGGAGAAAATGAGTTTTCACCATGGAAGAGGAGAGGGAAAGGAAATTGGGTTCCTGGTACAGATGTCAAATTTCGCACAGGGCGTTAGGTTGTTCCTCCTTTTGTTCTTTCCTGGTATGTACTAATGTAGCGACGTGAGGAATGTTTTGCGGTGGACCTATAGGGGGGAACTGTGAAACATTGGTCTGGGAGGCTTAGTCAAACTTTTTTGTAAACAAATGAAAGTAACCGGAATGAGAGAGGAAAAGTGGGGAAAGTAAGAATGAGAAGGCAAGGAATAATGTGTATGGGGAAAGTCACATTAATAAGCTCCCTCCATTCCCAATAAATACATAGAAGCATAACTTGTGCAGCATGTGGCAGCTTGATTCGAGGAATGGACAGTATGCATACTGACTGGTCAGTTCTTGGGAAGTTGAATTCAAGCAGTTTATCACATTCAAGGTCATTATTGTATTTCTCGCGGAAGGGTGGCTCTAAACCAGAATTATTTGCTCTTTTCAAAGGTAAGGGCCTACTGTTTATTTTACAATAGGATGAGTATAAATTATTCTAAAAACTAAATTAATTTTTCCTTTTCCCACTCTTATTTCATATATATTATCTTATTTTTAATTTGTAAGTATTGCCTATGCACCCAATTGTAAAATAAATTGCACAATTGGAAAGAGCATAAACCTTATCCCTGTCTACTTAGGAGGCATCCTTTGAGAAGAAGTAAACTGACCTGTTCGTATCCATAGTGTCCAATTTTCGAAACACTCTGCAACACGTATAATAGTTTATACTGGAAGTAGGAACAGAACCCTGGCTGTCTCCTTCAATTCCACGTCGGCCTCTCTAAGCCGAAAAGGAGGATCCCTGTTAAATTGAGTGAAAGTATTGCTAAGACCAAGATGCTATTAAAAGTTCCGAGTCGGTGCAACTGTTTCTAATCCAAGATTGGGTGACTGGGTTTTGGTCCAGGCCGACAAGCATACCAATGGTTGGGATCGATCTCAAACGATCTCACTAATCTGTACAGAATCTTCTGGTTCAGGCTCATTGGCATTACATAAGGATCGGCGGAATAAGAAGCTGGTATTGTTGTGTTGTGAAATACTTCAGCATAGGCCCGGTTCCATGCTCGGCTATACTAAAGTGAAAGGATTGATCTATACTTTTGGTTTCTTTTAGTAGACCTACCTCCGGGAGGCCTCCTATTTTTCAAAAGGGCCTCGGTCCACAGACCAGAGGTAGGTATTAGGTTTATGTTTAAAACGATTCTTTCCCGGAGTGAATGATTTGGGGGGATTGTTGGTATTCATGTCAGAACACAAAGAACTGCATCCCCATCTATAGTTCTATTTTCTGTTACATTTTCGTCTTACTTTTTTATACTTTCCCTCTCCGCTTTTTCCCATCTTATATGTACATCACTCTGCGGCAGCGTATATTGATTCTGACACAAAATTGATACGCCCTTCCGGGGTAGCTTTCAAACTCTGTGTCGCCCGTACGGCTCAAGCATACCGAGACCGAGATATGGGACCCCCTCATAAAATTATACGCGGATCCCCGTAATAGCCTCTTGATTATCCCCACAATGTCCCACCGTAATTTTCCATATGAGTGAGCCGTGCGTGTGGAGGCGTGAAGTTAGCTACTATTGTAGTCCTTATCTTGATCCAGACTGTAGTTTGGGCCCAAGTGCATTAGTAAAATTTGAATATAAGGACATTCAACCTTAGCCGGGGTGAAAGTATGATGATGATATTAGGAGGGGGTTGAGCCTTATCAGGTGTCCGCCCGCATCTAATTTGTTTTCTTGGTTCTACCTAGATCCCATAAATACTATATTAGGATTCGAGGCGGGTATAATTTGTGAGGAGACTGGGTCTGGGCTAAGGGAATTCTTGATGTAGGGGCTTAGCTTTCGTGGTGCCGGAGGAACTGAGAAAGAAAGTGGAGGCCAGCCGCCTAAAATATGGTAACCTGGCGGCCGTGGTTTGTCACTCGCCTGGCCTGACATTCAGTGGAGAGGATACATGGCGCGTATGCGGGTCATGTCGTCTACCTGTATGAAGAATATAAAAGGGGTTCCGGGGATCCGTAGACTGATGTTTTATTAAGGTCTCGACTCTCCGGCCTTCCCTCCGGAAAAGTTGGACAAGGCAGGGAAATGAATATTTACTTAAGATTAACTTTCTGTTTTCCATGGCCGGGGCGGGTGGGGGGATGAGGCTAAGATTAACAAATCTATACGTCACTACACGCGGCCTGACTTGACTCCTGACTCCCTACGAGCCGAGGCTCTATTTGAACAGGCCCACTCTCTCACCTTGGCCCTTTTAGGCTGCTCGGGCTGCGGCTGCTGGTGTGGATTTCCAGAGATCTCCCTACGATCAGAATCGGGGCTCCGGTGTCATAAAAAGGGAATCGATGGGGATGAGAGCACGCTAAACATGAGGATTACGAATGTATGGGCCTGGCGAGACCTTAGGAGACTTGGAAATGTTTTATAAACAACGTCACGAGGGCTCAATATATTCCGGCTAGGTGTGAATTTTAGAGAGCGTGAAAATTGGCTGGCGGGCTCCTTGTGCCTCCCTCGTGGTTGGAACCTTTAATCAAGTTAAACTTTTGATGTCTGTGCAATTCGTCAATCTGTAGGTAGGATGTAATTCCAGTTCCCAGTCCTCTTCTAATATAATTTTGAGTTGGCTCTGCCTATTTCTAATTAAAAACTCTATGCTCAACTTGGACTCTTACCCACGACCTCTGTTTTTGAGTGTGGTGAAGGAAGGCCGGGGGCGCGGATCCCCTATTGACTCCCTGTAGCTCCTTTTAATTACTCACAATTTTTCTAGGAAGACCCGTCTTCATCTGTCTGGTGAGTTTCAGTTTAAATTCCGTGAGAGCCTGCCAAGGGTAGTAGACAGGCACTTTGGGCAGGAGAAAGTACGGAGAAAGTTCTTGTATAATGGGAGGCAGTATGCAAATTTTTTGTCTCTGGATTGAATATTTAAGCAGTTCCTCGGGCTCTGGGCTCATCTCGTCAATCCAGCTCCCCCAGCCTCCTGACAGACAAAGTGAGGGAAAAAATGGAGAAAGTATCTACTAGTCTTACAAAGTAGGATCCCGCCCAGTCCCCCGGCCCATCTGTCTCTGATTTTCTCTCAATTCCGCCATCCAGCTCAACACTCCGCGGAAGCCCCTAATTTCTCCGCCTCATAATTTCTTTGTGGCCTGTTCTCGCTTTGATCAGGCTCTGTACGCGGCGTCCTTGTAGGGCAGAGTCCCTACTACTATTCCTATTGTTATTGTCCGGCCTCCCGATGTAATTACATGGGACCCTGCAGTGCGTCCTGCCCGCATTGTTGTTTCTTAATTACGTTCAGACTTCCTCCTCATCCTCCCAAGTGTTGGGCTGACGCAGTGTGTAATTATGCCCGGGATTCGTATGTATGTATTGGGAGAGAGGGAAAGCCATGGTTGTGTATTGCACGTAGCATTGTGGTAAAATGTCCCGCCGGGCCTCTGATCCTCCCTAAATTTGAACTCATTTTACATAATCGTCCCGGCTCCAGTATGTGGTCGTCCTCACGTCACAAGAATCCATATGAGCCGTACAGCCCGGATCTCATGTGGAGATGATCAAACGTTGGTACTGTCTGTGTGAAGGTGTGGACATTGAGGGTCAGGCCAGGCAGGAGAACCTAATTTTGGAGCCAGAGTAGTTTGGGGCTTCTAGTCATTTCCCCCTCAAATTGAGGAAGTTAATCAGTCCCAATTAAATGGGCCGGGGGCGGCTTTGGCGGGGCTCGCACGTGTAGAGACTACATGCATTACTCCTAATAGAACTTACTGCTCCAAATTGGAGAGCTTTCAAATCCTTCTGGTTAATTATTAGGGGGCTGGAGCTGTAGTCCCCCTTCCTCGCGTTTATCTATTTCCTGAATATAATGGCCTTGTTTTTTGTGCTCACGTCCTCCTCCTGCCCATGTCTTGGGGAATAGAAGGCCTGGGGACCGGGGGCCCGCCGTCCCCCGTCCCGACTCCCTTGTCCCCTGCAATATTTATTTTGGGCACTTTGTATGGGGAAGGGCGGTGGTGGGGCATATATAAAGTGATATGAGTCCGGATTAGTCGCCTGGGATTTATTCGGTCTAGTTCCTCATCAGAATGAGCGTGTGGGAGCTTTACAGCCTCCCTCCAAAAGGTTCCGCGGGAAGGAGGAGCTTTTTCTGTCCCTGCCGGGCCTCCCCAAATGCTCCCGTTTAACCTAGAACCCAAGGTCCCCGCCTCCGGTTGGTTCTGTACTAGTATGTAGTAGAGGGTGGGTAGAGAGAGTGCCGTCTTTGTTTTATCAGGCCCTTACCATTACGCCCAAACATATGGTTTAAAGGAGGGCCTTTCTCCGTCAGTCTGTCTCCTGGAGAGGACTCCCCCCATAAACATCCTCTCATGCATAGAATTTCCCCTAATATTATGAACCCAAATTTCCTCGCCTTTTTCCCCAGCCCGGCCCAAAGGGGGGACTTTTATTACGAGTCATAAGTTTTACTTTATTCTCTTATTAACTCCGTTCCATATCACGGCCTGCCCGGGTCCTTCTCCAAACACCAAGCACTTGCATATAATGATCCTACATTATTAGCACCATGAAACCCGGCTCTCTTCTCCCGGCCTCGTCTCTTGACTCCTTAAGTGCCCGCAGTAGTTAGGGGGTGCAATCAAACCAATCCATTAAAACAATAGTGGAAGAAAAATCCAGACCATTGAAACAATAGTG
>JAQFZY010000665.1:0-23311 GCA_034696285.1 Hypogastrura burkilli | reverse complement strand
CAAATTAACCCTAGACTTGTGAAACTTGTTTCTTCCTTTCTATTGTACACTTAAGCTCAGGGTAGCTTGCTTTTCCTTAATTTCCTTTTTTTTGAGTTTTACTTTAACATTAAGGTTTTATCGGTATTGAGTTGAATGACCAATTAATTAACCCCGTTTATGAAGTAATTTAATTGTAATGCTGAGGAAAATTGACTCAGGCAATAATTTAGTGTTTTGACAGGCACTTTAGATTATTAGCCATTATCTTCGCATTCTAAATTACAAGGAATTAAAGGAATGGGACATTGGAAAAAATGCCTTTGGAATCCTTTTCCGGTTTCTTTATTCAACAATTTATTCCCATTTTCTGCACTGAGTGTAAGCGCCTTCTTTTCAATCAAAACCGTCCCTTGTACCCCAGCCCGTTCTCTCACGTTTACAATGCAGGAGGTTTGACATTACATTTAGAGCATCGGAGGTGAGAATCCGACAGTCGACGGATGTTATACTTTTTTTTCCCGTCACGGGCCCGTCTATTTGTATCCACGTAAATGGGAAGAGCAGGATGAAGTAGGTTAAACCCACAGAACAGTTGCAGTTGTGGCAGTCCAGAGTGTAAACTGTGAGCGGTGGTGGTGGAACATGCAGTATTTATAGACATTTTATTAGCCCGAAGAAGGGGCTGTTTCCTGGGAAAAAAAAAATCATAAATAGAGAATGAGGGATGGGAACTGAAATGGAGCAGCCAAGTTACATTAAGTATTACTTACATGTTACGGCCTTTAAACCTAAAGTCAACTTTCTCAGCTTTCAGTCACACGCTCAACTTGTTAACAACTTGTCTCAACTTTTTTCAAATAGGTAGTTATATTATAAGGAAATGGTTCAGTATTATTTCCAGCGGCAAAAATTACTTTAGTTTACGATTTTGCGTTTATTGATTCAAACCACTGTCTGTTTTAAAAGAAGATTATTTTCTACCGATATGAAAAATATACCAATTCTAATTCTAATAAGTAGGCCATTTTAGTGTTGTATGAAAATCCCAGCATTCCTGTAGATTACAATTGACAAGTTTAATTTTAAATGTTTGAATTTGAAGTTACGAATAATGGGCCCGTAGAAATCCGTTCTGGTCCAGAACCTTGCTCATCCTCGGAGGCCCATGCCTATTTGTATTTGTATTTCCGTGGGCCAAGTCCTGTATTCTGCTAGGAGCACGTGCTGGGAAATTCGGGCTTTGACTCGGGTCATGCCTTGGTATAGAAGTTTAGGGCTAGAGGCTATGGGAAGGGGCTAGGGCGGCATGACGTCGTTGGTCTGGTTTCCGAAGGGTAAAGTTTAGATAAATGCCATCCTCCTACGTCACGACTAAAGGGCTCGGGATCTCTATATCTTACTCGGATCTTCCCCATGATGCAATACGCTTCCCCCTACCCGGCTCCTCCTGGAGTCTAGGTCATTAGCACTAATAATATAAGGCCCATTCTCTTTGTTGAAACTTGAAACGGGAACTAGGACAAAGGCTCAGGAGGGAAACTTGACGTAGGAATAGAATCGGACTTATCAGGAGACCGAATATATAATCCCAAGTATCAGGAGTATAATTGTATCCCTTCCAGTGTCCACTCTAGTACTAGTTGTACTTTATATCTATAATTAGCGTAGAGCTACGTTGTCCGAGCATGGACTCCCTTTCTTTTGTCAAATGCCAGCTAGGCATACGAACTTATTTAGACTGGTGGAACACGATATGGTGTGCTAGGTAGTAAACCTTCAGATCCTCTTAAACGAAGCTAAGCAGATAATGATGTATGGTTAAAAAAAACATGGAACTTAATTGATGGTTACCTATGGATAAAAGTACTGTCGAAACCTAACCGAGCCTTGTGTGAACTAACAACCTTGGCCTTCTAAGCTGTAAAATAATAGTTTAGCTCTTTTAAAACCAGAAATCAGTATTTTGTTTTCGTCTTGTCGTAAGGGTAAGTCGCTACTATCACTTGCTTTCTCCGGCTTTCTCTGTTTTAAGTATATTTTTTTGCAGATTTGGAGGAAGCTCCACAGAGGGCGGCCAGAATACGTATTTGCTTAAGGATTCTATTTTCCTACTAGTATGTAGTAACATAATATTTGGGCATTTGAGTAGGCGATGGACCATAAGCCATACCTCCAGTATTTAACACTCAACTTCCGAGTAAATTTTTTAGTATTAGTATGTATCCCTAATAAAAATAACACAGAAGTTAACCACTAAAGTATTTATATTAGATTATGTGAATGGTAGGCAGCAGTAGGCAAGCACACAATTTTGTTCATCATTGCTAGCGAGTTCTCAGAAAATTAGGCATCCTCGAATTTAAAAATCCATTCCATATACTATGTAGTTCTTTAGGCTGTTACATTTGCCACGTCGGTTACGCGGAAGTTGTATATCAGGGATAGTAAGCGCCGACTTACACTTGCCCCAAGAAATAGGGAAAGTGTAAATCCGGTCCACTTTTTTTTAAACGTTTTCGAAAATATGTAGAGAAGATTGAAAATGTTTCAGCCTCGGTTACAACTGTTGTAAAATGTATGTAGAATACTCTTAAAAAATCCGAAATTTCTACAAGCTATAGTTCATGCCGTCATTAAGCAAAGTTGATAAAATCGAATATCGTGAACTACCAACTTCACTATATTGGTGCATAGTACATAGTATGTACTTACCTCAGGATGGCTATATGTGGTGCCCTTTGCAGTACCTTACCGCATATATACGTACATATGACTTAATATTATGGGACCTCAAAAAGAACTACATTCTGGCTACACAAATGTTGATTCTTTCTAAATACATGAATTTCGTCACTCGCAAAGCTAATTATTGTGTAATTATAGGGTAGAAGAGTTAGGTTTGATTTCTTTTAAAAGTGTTTTTTATTTTTTATATTTAGTAAATTATCAGTGCTTTTTTGCTTAAAGCCAGATTTTAAAGTTTAATAAATTAATTAAATTAAGTTTTTTTTAGCTTCGTTTAAAAGCTGCCTGTGGGACTGTGGATCCTGTGTAAGACATCGACCCTTGCCTTTCTCTCTCTCCTAAGTTTGGGATTCTGTACGAAAGGATCCGGCAAAACTTTGTAAGATTGATTAATATGCATAATTTTCGGGCTTTACTGGGAGCCTGCGGTGCCTGCGGCCGCGGCCGTAGAGAATAAGGAACTTCTGTCTCCAGAATCCTCCATTAAGTCGAAGGTGAAAGGTCTCGACTAATTTTCGTTAGAGGAGAAGCGTTCTGAGTATCCCTCTGATCTGCCACTTATTCCATAGCTCCCAACATACAACATACGTACTATGCTCCTTTCCCCAATTAGTTCATGGATTCAGGCCAAATATATACTTACAATTAGTCCTCCTTCGAGTTTGGACGGGCTTAATTTATTTGGCTTAAAGACTCCTACTTCTGTTCCACTTCACTAATCCGAACGGGCGTCTAGTAGAAGGTTCATGGACTCAAGTTCGCGGGTTATTCCTATCCTTCGTAATTCGTAATCCTAATCTGATTCACGGGCCAGGAGTTCATTAGGCATCCGACCGACGAGCTCCTGATTATTAAATTAATGAAGAGTCGAACCATATACTCACCGCCGTCCTAGCTATGTCACATACATTTCTCTGGCACCATGAATTTCCTCTAGTATAGCATTGTAGGCAGACGGACAGGACAAATATCTTAACTGACTCGACGTTCTACTGAGTACTGAGTAAGCGTATGTCGGCCAATGGATCCCGCACCCGCACCAGCTACTCGGTCAGGCTTAGAATATCCGGCTTTCCAATTTTCCCTTAGGCTGGCCTAGGTCCTTAGGATTTAATCTAGCGACTCTGGCTTTAGTACCTACATACATCTATTTCATGGCAGTTCCCTTTTCCCTTCTAAGGCTTCATTTCTAATACATTCTGGGCCTGGAGTACGTATACGTACTACTGAAGTGAGTATTATGTATTTATACTGTTTACTATCGAGTTACCCGATCTTACGATCCGGGTGAGCGATGGGGGTCGGTTGAACGGAATTAGACCCTTAGCGTACTATTTGGCCCGTCCAAACCCGACCCGAGCGCCATTGGCTCAAAGAGTTCGAAACCGGCGCGCCGGCTCCATTGTGCCCGTCAAACCCAGATCCTACAGACTGCTGCTATGCTACGGTCTGTAATAAATCGAATTCGGCGCTGTCGGCACTATTAGACCCGTGCAAACCCGATCTGAGCGTTATCGTCTTTAAAAAAAAAAAGATTTTCACCGCCGCGGACATACTCGAACGTTATTGGCTGTGCTAGGTCCACTGTACCGCCACCTGACTGCATGCTGCCTAACATACCCACGTGTGATTCTACGGCTGGCCCCTAACACAGTCACCTGCCTCCATTCCGCCGACCCCTTAGGCAAAAGGTCACGAGCTTATATGCTCCCAGGCGCGCAAAAGTTGTTGTCCCATTTTCTTAAAAATCAAAACCAGCCTACCCCTACGCCTACGTCATATTTTGGAAAATGTTGACTTATTGCTTATCGGTGCAGTAGTTCTGATGAAGATATATATGTGTATATATACATACACGATTTTATGAAAAGTGTTGTTGCAGATTGCACATTGCTATTAAATTGGACAATATGGTACTAATATATACTATTATGAATTTATTGATTTTGCGGGTTCAGTTGGGAAGTCAAATTCAATCGACGCAAAATGTTAATACGAAATCCGTTCCTTCTTGTTGAAGGTTGGCTCTAAATCAGAATTTGTGCCCTTTCGAATGCTGCATTTTTTGACAATATGCTACGTAGAAATTACATAAAGCTCAAAATTAAATTAAATTAGCTCAAACTCGAAATTAAATATGCTCGCTCCCACTCTGATTTTCACGTAAATAGTTTACTTGTAGAGATGATTGTTAAGCGATGTCTACGGATCTCAATGCAAATGCATTGTACCATTGGTAAGAGTGTATTTTGTGTTGGATAAGAGGCACCCATTAGCATTAATTAGCATTAACTAAAGCAGAGGGATTTCAATATACAATTTTGCAGCGATTGAATTCCACTTCGACCTCCCAAACTCACGAGTCAGTACTCTCTGCGGACTGTATAATTTCCTAAACAATCTGCAACATTTGCTGAACCAGGTCACATGGCACGAAGTTTTCGGTTCACCTTCAGTATGTCGAACTTCCGAATGTCGAACTATTTATCGTCGAACTCACTACGTCGAAAGTTTTGAATGTCGAAGCGTTTGATTGTCGAAAGGTTTGAATGTCGAATCGTTTAAATGTCAGGTTGGGTTAGGTTAAAAGTAAGGTTGGTTAGGTTAAATTAAGTTGGGTTAGGTTGCTTAGGTTAGGTTAGGCACGACTCTACATTCAAACCTTTCGACGTTAAAACGATTCGAATTTCAAGCCTTTCGACATTCGAACGATTCGACATAGAAAACTTTCGACGCAGTGAGTTCAACGAAACGAAGAGATACTTTGACATTCTACACTTCGACATAATTAGAGCCATTCGAAATTTTCCTCGCTGGTATGAGCTACTCCCGGGTTCCAATTTCCGATATGTGTCTAAGCCGCAAGTCGCTTGATTCTCCAACGGACTTCACTCCAAACCCAAACCTATTCTGTAAGAGAAGTTAAAATGATAAAAACAGATTTTTTAAAATTACAGTATAAGACAAGATGTTAGCTTAAGACTGTCCGTAGACGTGGTCCTGGAAACAATTCCTCGGCTTTCGGAGAGTGCGAGTGGGAGTAGTAGCATACTTTGCAATGGGTACTACCTCGAAGCCTTACTTTTTGTTTGGAAAATGAGGCCCTGCCCCGGCCTAATGCATTCCTATTGATTTGCACTTATAAAATATGTATTGAGTAAATGGATTTTGGACATGACATATGACATTGCATGCAATGGCAATGGGTGGGTGAAGTCAAGACTTGTGTTCCTCTTTTGCAAAGTAATTCATGTAGCATGGTGCATGCTAGAAGAAAGGATTCCAAGTGATGACGGACGTTATGAGTTTAATACGGCAGTATAATTTTTTCGTATGATGAAACTCGTCGCCGACCAATGTTCTATCCATGTGCAAAATTACTAAACAATTGGTAACTTATCTCGTTAGCTCTGTGCTCTGTGAGAGAAATTAAGGTAATTTCCTTCGTCAGAGTCACACCATTTTCAAGGCAAAAGTAAATAGTAGATTGGAGAGTTACTAACGTAATCCTCGAATTTCAAACCAATGTTAATCAAAGCTGTAATAAAATATGAATTTCCCATGTGCCTGGCAAGGAGTTGCTTGTGGTTGTGATCCGATTCGATTTTTTTCAAAGGTCAAATGTGGCGTGCAGCATAGCTCGAAAGACTATTCTCATATTTTGACAAGTTGAGAGTTCTTTCGTGTATCTTTATTAAAATTGGGTGTGCTTAATGTAAGCCGGATCCGGGTAAGATGGAGGGAGACATGCGGATGAGCCTGGTTAGCTTTAAGACTAAATCCTCTGTGTATCCTCCGCGTGTCTCTTCTTAACCGGATTAGGCATCTCTGAGCCCGAAAAGTGAAGAGCTGATCACGCACGGAACTACCGCACCGTCGTCCTTTCTACGCGCTAGGCGCTGGGCCAGATGAGCTGTCTCTACTACAGTATTATTACTCCGGATCCGAACTACTAGACCTGTCCCTTGTCCCAGCATGCCGACACAATTTGTTTATGGGCAGCGCCGAGTTGGGCTTAATAACTAATAACTAATAGCTGAGTCTCATTCTCATCTATCCGTCTACTGAAGTTTCACATTAGCACTTGGGTCCTGGCTAGGGATTCCTGTACCGACTAATTCGGCCAGTACCGAGACCAGTACCGGTACTACGGCACTGGTGCTAACCATAATAGGTACAACTACAAAACTACGAATCGTAATTCAAATTCTCATCTACTGTACTGCAATAACTGTTTGTGTAGGTATATTTGAACAACTGTGGAAGCTATAGCTTTTCTCTTAAATTTGTCAATCCATGTAGTATTGACACTTGTCTTATTCTGCCCACTGCAGATTTTGTACATATAGAACTTGTACAACTTTTCGCTAAGTATATTTAAATATTACAGGACCGTACTTGTCAATATTAACTATGGTTAGGTTTCAAGTTTCTTGGTTATGGCAACCTCTTTTCAAACCTTAATCTATAATTACAATAATTAAACTACTGAAGAATATGAAATTTGCGAAAGTTTTTTTTATGCATTTTGACCTTTTACTGGTTAAAGTCATGAGCGTACCTAATTCCTAACTGTACGTGTACATAATCAGAAAATCATTCATAGATATTTCGCTCCTACTCCTCTTCCTCTTTATCCGTAGATCTTTGAGTCTTGAGGAGTATAGCCAAGTATAGTCTGATTTCGAATGAAACCATTGAAAAGAGTGAGAGCCGCTCCCATTCCAGTCCATCCTCCTCACGTAAATAGTAGCCGGAGACGGGGCTGGTGTGAGGGAAAGACTGGAGGGATCATAAGGAGATTCTATTTGGGTTAGGCAGAAGGCGTGTGGTCAAGTGATAAGAGAAATGTACGAGTGAGGAGGACGAGGAGAAAGCTAAGCCTTTCTCTTCTTCTTCTCCTACAAAAGTCGGAGACTGGACTGAAGGTGAGAGACTTGGGTTGTGGGACGGAAGATAGGCCTTCTACGTACTTGTCAGCCCCTCCTCGCCCACTCCCCATGCCTACCTAATGATGGCTACTCTCAAGACAAGGGGAAACAATTATTGGGCCGGATAATATTGCTCAGCCGACCACTCACACAAATTCCGAGCTCCAGTCAATTCCAAGGAGAAAGGACAATGTACTACATAAGTAGGGAGCCCGGCTCGGCTGACATTTCAGGTCCGAATTCCCAACTTTTTCCGCACAAATCAAACCTCCCCTGGTGTAATGTAGGAGCATTATTAGGAGTCCTGTCCTGTGTGGGCAGGGTTGCTAGGTAGCGAGATGGCAGGAATTTCTGGAATTTGATGGATCAGTAATTTCAAATTACATTCGGTTTCGGGGTAAAGGGAAGGATGACGTGCGTATGGTTCAACTCTATCATGTTTCATGTAGTCTATTTACTAGGAATTTCTTATCAATTGTGCAGGCATGTAAGTAATAAGTGTGGGCAGAGCTCAATTTATTGTCAGTTATAATTTTGTCTATATCCGATCTGATCACTGACAATATAGAGGTTATACTTACTTCTAATCAAATAAAGGCAAATATTTTCGGCCGGAAAATGCTCAAAGAAAATGTGGAAAGGCTTTAATTCAGTTGGTGGGGTTGGGGTTAGGTTTAGCTCAGCTGTGTAAAGTCATACATGGTTGGCTTAATTTTCGTTAAATTTGATTCCGGCTACGTTAGGTTTAGTTAGGTTGGTTTAGGCTTAGGCTTGGTTAGAGTCGACTTTGGTTTGGTTTGATTAGGTTTAATTTGGTTAGGTTAGCTGAGGGTTTGGACTACAAAAAATGAATTCCGCTGAAGTCATTTATTTTGGGACTACCGCTTACCTTAGCTCCCTTATTTTGGGCAGGAAAAGTAGAAGCCCTTCCGATTGTGGGGCTGGTGTAACTAATTGGGCTAAATTGGCCAATTGGGTTCCTTCCCCCCAACCCTGGCCCATAGCCCATGCATTATGTATTTCCCCATTGGGCTCAGGTCTGGGAGCCATATGTACTCACAATGGAGTCAAATCAAATAGGCTGTGAGGCCCTGGGATTTAATTTGATTGAGTCAAGACTTGTGGGTTTGTAGCCTACGGAGGGCCTCCAGGACTTGCTGACTCTTCTCAAATCAAAATGTCATTAATGAGTTTTCTTCAGCTCATGAATATTACAGTGGTTAGGGGATTTGGGTCTTTCTTCCCCCCTGGAAACTACGTCCATTTCCATCACCCCTATAATTTTAAATAGAGGAACTGGGAATCGATTCTTAGTCTGCTGGCCCTTTTGTTCCCTGGATTAAAATTAAAGGACCGGGTAAAGAGTACTATATGATTTCTTGAGTGGGGAGGAGGTTCATGCCAGGAGCAGACGAACGGCAGGAGATGACATGGGCTGTAGTGAGTGTACAGAACTATACTTACTCTTCTAATCAATTTCGTGCAGGGGCCTTCGGATCTTATCATTCAGGCCGACTTACGACTACGGCTCCCTAACATGCAAATTCCCGCTACGTACTCTCTAATAAAAAGGGACGTAGTATGTGGACTAAAGTACTGTAATTACTTGATTGGAACATTCCGGGACTAAGCTAATCAAATTAGTGAACTACTAGGATGTATTTACGCGGCTAGTGTGTCCAGAGTTGGGCCTGGGTGTAGTCCAACGACTATGTATGTGCGCTAGCACGTACTGCTATATGCGCTGTTTAGTTTGGTCCAGTGAGCAGCTACTACGCTACTTTAGTGGAATTAATTGTAGCAGAAACAAGTGCTGACGTGCTGTTGCGTGTCGGCCTACGTGCAACACTGTACAGCGAATCACAAGAGTGAACCGAATCACAATAGTTGTAAAAAAGAACTTAGAATTTACCACCGACTTTGGAAAAATTTGAGAGAACTTGATGGAGTCAACCGCTGGGAACTGAAATGGATGCTAACTCAAATTGACTCCGGGTGACCCTCGTAGGATACCCCGAGGTTATGGGATCACGGGTGAACCAGAAACCCGTTTCCTCATATGCATTCATACTCCACAGTATGTTCATTTTGATTTGTCACATGCTATGGTCTGGTCAATAAGACCCCGGCTGATTTTTCCGAATAACCGGTGGGTCACGGAGGGGTCAAGTAATGGATCAAACCATATGTTCGTGCTCCCTACTTCGCGCTGGTCAATTTGATGTGTCACAAGACATGGTGAGGTCGGGTAGACCCCGATTGAAATTCTTGGGTAACTTGGGGGGTTCACGGGTGGGTCGAGTCACGTTTTGCATCCAATATCCTTGATCCTGAGGTGCAGACTCAAATGTTGTTGTGTTGTATGTCATTGTTTTGAAAAATTAACTAAAGGTAATTTGTTACCACCTTTGACCCTCCCCCCCCCCTTTTGAGGGTCAAGGGGTTATTTGCAAAACTTGAGCATTCGGTTTTTAGAATCAGCGGAAAAAGCTTGGTCAAGCTTTGTCAACTGAACTTTAACACATAAACTCACAACTAAGTATATTAACGACGAGTACACTGACGTGCGCTTTCAAGTTGCTCCAATTTTGACAAGCCCTGGGTAGATGCAAACAAGAACTGCCTAGAAATTGGGTGAGTTGACCTAAATAAAATAATGATTTTTTTAAATTTTGTCGAAATAAGTGTGTGAACCGAGATTTTAAAAATACATTTTTACGCAATTCCTGCATATCCCATTCTAAACTAAATTGCACCGTGCAAAAGAGCATAGAATTGGACGGTTTGAATCCATTATTAAGCAAGGAGTAAAATAATGGATTTCAATATGATCGATTGAATTGATCTTTCAAAACTGACCAGCCACTATGCACACTGTCCAAGTCTCTACGCAATCGGCAACATATGTTGAAAATATAAAATACGACACCCTCTATATCGAATTAGTAGCCCTTGGGAGATAGAGTGGTTTCCGATCCCCTTTGCCATAATATGCTTCCGCAAATTGAGCCCAGCTCTCTACACTAGCTAATGCCTGTTGTTTTTGTGGCCAATTCCTCCGTGGCCTCCCCGAACTCCGGAGGCTCTGTCGAAAACCCTCTGGACACTCGCACGCAAGGTTCCGTACAGCCCAGCTCAAGGGGAGCCTCGATCCCAATAATTTATGCTGTTGTGAGAGTCCGGGAAGGGTGAATTTCCATAGAAATGGACTAAACGAGCCCCTTCGAATTATACTACCTATGAAAGAGGGACTCGTTGTCCAGTCTAACTAAGTCCTCAGATGGACTCTAGACTCCGAATTTGGTTTCAAGGGGTTTTATAGCTGAAGCGCAGCTGAGGCTTCCGTTTGGAAGGGCCCAGAAGGCTTCTTGTGTGAAGCTCAATTTAATTCCGGTCCCCGCTCCCTCCACCATTATTTAGCTCACCTTCCAGAATCTAATTACGGAGTAGCCCTGGGAAGTTGCATAAAATGACTGTGGTTACCCACGCCCACTCTATACTGGAGCAGAGGAGAGCAGGCCGATGATGCCCGGCCGAGATAGACACATTGGATAGTTCATTAGAAAGCGGAAAGGCCTAAGTGAAAGTCAGAGGGGAACTTGACGCTTCCCGTCCTTAACCTTTCCCCGATATTAATAGAGTAGATACCCACTTCGGATTCCGGACTGCTCTCTGCTAAGCTCCTGCTTTGTGTACTAGTGTAGTAGTGGATGAACCCCGGGAAAGGGTAAAGTTCAAATGTTTGGAATATTTTTACTAGGGTCCTCGGGGGAACCCCGAAGCGGGGTATAGACATATTTTAGCATTAAAAATGAGCCTGCAGTAAGAGGCAGCAGTGGGAAGGCCACGTGGAGGTACTCCGGGTGCATATTCCCAGTCTGACAGCACTACTGTAGGCTTATTAGCCCACAGCCCCGGCTCCATAGTCTATTTATGATTTATTGGTCGGAAAATTGCCTGCTTGGGCCCTTATAGGGCGGCTGCGGGTTCGGCTTGTCAATTCTAATTTGTTTCTGGTACATAATATTATTTCAAGCAAGGGCCATATGAATGGTAGATTTGGGTTTGTGTCGAACGGCGAAAGAGAAAGCCAATCAAATAAAAAATTCCGGCACATAAAAGATAATCCCACTTTTTACCCGGAATTTGTCACCAACTATGTCATATTCTGCCACAAAATTACTGAACATTTGGATATACCCGCTTACATAGGTTCGGTTAGGCTTGTTTGGATTAGGTTTGGATTTTAGATGGCTTAGGGCTGGATATGTTCAATTTGAATAGCTTAGATTAGGTTAGATTAGGTTTGGTTGGCTTGAGCTTGGTTAGGTTAGATTTTATTAGGGTAGTGACAGGTACAAAATAAGTTCGGTCCAACTTCTCTGCAAAACTTATCTGAATTTAGTTTTCTTTGGAATTTTATTTTTTAATTTGGGTATCCAAGTCGAAGTGACAGGCTTAGAACTAGTATATTAATTTGGTAGTGTGTCAGGAGGGCCTGGTCCGTTCGGAGCCTGAACTCGGAATGAGGACACGTCCAATTTGGATACATAAGTTTTCCATCAATTGTATAGCTCCTATAGCCTGACTTTCATACTTTTCCAGGTGCGTCTGAGACTAAATGAGGGCGGGCTGTACGGAAGGAAGAGGCTACTGCTACCCGGCGTCAAAGAGTTCCTAAGAGTCCTCCTACTGCCCACTTATACGCCAAAAGGAGCGGCTCAAACTCCTACTAAATACTGTCTGCCAGACGGCTGACTTCCGACCCGTTCCTCACTCTCCGCCCGGGCCGGAAAGCAATAAGAGCATCTCTTAAACGGAATCAAGTAATTGGAGGTGACTGAATGCCACTTTGACCGGATAATTGAATCCTGGAAGGCAAGGAGATGAAAGGAATTGCCTAGACGACTCGAACTCGACAGTAGTACAACCTTCTTGGTGCTTAGGACTTATTAGACGCCAAATGAGAATACGAAACGGGAGAAGTCACCAGGATGCTTGTCAAGGAATATCGTATCCCGCTCCCCCTCACTGTCGAAGAGTACCGCATTGCTCAACTCTACATGATTGCCGTAAGTTCAAAATTCTAAAAAATACTAGTTTCTGCCTATAACTTAAATTCTGATTCTAGCTGAGGAAATGTTTTTTGTTGGGACGTATCTAAGATTTGGTTGTGGAATGACAGGTTAAGTTAGGTTAGTTTGGAATCTCTCTGGTAAAGTTAGGTTAGTTTAATGAGGTTTCTGCTAAATAAGTTAAGATTAGGTTAGTCGTATGCTAGATAAGGTTAGCTCAGGTTATCTTAAGTTAGTGCTATGCCAGACAAGGCGAGTTAGATTAGGTTAGTCGTTAAGCTTATAGTGATACGGAAACAGTTCAGGTATGGTTTTAGTTCAGTTTTGTTCTAGATTAAGTTAGTTTTAGGTTACATACATACAGCTAGAGAATGTTCGGTTACATTAGCTGTGTATTATATCGAGTTGGGTTATGTTAAGTTAATGTTAGACCAGGCAAGGGTAGGTTTGAGGAATTTGTAAGTTGGTTGTTTCTGTAACGAGGAAGTCAGCTTTCGTGGATATAGTCTGTATTTACTTTTATTAGCCAGAAAGCAGGATTTCTTTAGCTTTGTTGAATACTGTCCCATGTCATAATTAATCTTCGAGTAGTACATACTAGTTCAAGCTATGTAAATTCACTTGTGTTCCTTTTCTTTGAGCTGCTCAGAAAAAGAGCCGGGACGAGACGAAGGGTGCTGGCAGCGGAGTTGAGATCCTCGTGAATGAGCCGTATGAGGACGGGCCAGGTCCCGGGAGCCGGGGTCAGTACACCCACAAGATTTACCACATTGGGAGTCACTTGCCGGGCTGGTTCAAGAGCCTGTTGCCCAAGTCGGCCCTCACGGTAGAGGAGGAGGCCTGGAACGCATATCCCTACACCAAGACCCGCTATACTTGTCCCTTCGTTCAGAGGTTCTCCCTCGAGATTGAGACCTACTACTGTGATGACGTCGGGCATCAGGAGAACGTATTCAAGCTCACGGGATCAGATCTCAGGAATCGCGTCATAGGTAAGGGATAGGTCAAGTGCCATGCACTCCTAATCCCAGGAAATCTAAGACGGCTCAATCATGAGGAGGAATCCCATTACATATGTAGTTCATGTGAAGCGGAAGCAATACGTCTGATTCTCCGATTCATGAGGCCTGCCTCAGTATTCAGGGCCGCTACCTTCCTCGATAATACCGAATCCCAATACAGAAGGGGAGGGAGTCAAGGTGGGGATGGTTGAGCGGAAAGGTGTATTGTGCCTAGTAGCATTTCAATACTACTGCCTAAAGGAAAGTACTGGCTTCCAAGTACTGTACTATGAGTTAGGGCCTCTTTGAACGTGCATACTTCTGGAGCTGGAGTCCTCCAATCTCATTCCGTCCCTACTTTACATTCCAGTGAATATTGAATATTGATCTTGATTCAAATTGAAATGGACCAGTTCGGGGTTTGAGCTTGAGACCTCGAGGAATGGGGATCGGAACTGAAAGGAGTGAATAGGCTTTGGGGCCTTGTAATACACTACGTCAATCATGTTCTGAGCCTTAGAAGACTTTATCCCGAAGGCATGTAGATTAGCTGGGCGAAAATGAGAAATTCCAGAGCCTTTTCCATACTATTCTGCTTGGATTTCAATCTTCAATGACACGTGGTCTAATATAGGAGGATGGATATAAAGTACATTATGGTATGTTAGGGAAACGGGGAAGTGTGTAGAACTGAAACAAGCTCAGCGTTCAGCGGCAAGTGTAGTAAACAGTTAGTAGCTGTCAAAGTATGTAAGGGCCGTTGATAGACGTGTAGGCCTCCGCGGCTCACAAGGATTCTCCAGAATTTGGGGAAGAAGGAACCTTCATGAATGTAGGCTTCTCTCGCCTAATGAATTTGTGTCCGTTCTGAGGCTTGTTAGGCCAAAGTCTTGAACTTGATATCTGCCTTGCTTGTGACAGATGTAATTGACGTGGTGAGAGATCAACTGCATGGGGCGGACTATGTGCGGGAGGAGGATCCCCGGATATTTTGCTCCCTCAAAACGGGCCGAGGCCCGCTCACCGAAGGATGGAAGGATGAGTTCTGGGCTGAGTGTAAGGTGAGTTATAGGAAGGAACCCGCCTTCTAAAACTCTAATGCAGATATGAAAAAGTAGAGTAACGTATCTGTTACACCACAACCCCGAAAACGGCCTGTGGGCGTTGAAACCAGCCACAAGCCGAAATGACGCCTTTTCGAAATTTGACTGTAGTAACCTAACCTAACCTAACTTAACTTAACCCAACTTAACCTAAGATAATATAACCTAACCAAACGTGATAGTATCATTTTAATTAGGTTAGGTTAGATTACCTCGAAGTTTTCGGGTAATGGTCGGTTGTAAAAAAAGAGCCCATAACTAGTTGTGGCTATTTCGGGGTTGGGGTATAACATGTCCACTATACTTCTTGGTCGTGCGTGGTAATAAATGCTTTGGCGCCCGGCGCCGCTGAAAACTGTTTCGCACTATGCCATACAAATGGTTGAGCATCCGCTGTATCCTAACCTAACGTGCCGTCAATTAGGCGAACACTAAGGCATAGGAGGGCTGGAAAATCAGACTTTTTGCGATACCGACTCCGACTCTGATAGCACTACTTCTACTTACGTACCGACTAGCAAACATTTTTGTTACGATTCTGATTCCACAATGTTTAGTTGATTTTTTTTAGAGAAATTTCAATTCCAATGCAAGTAACACAATTTTTCTTTCGGAAAGAGGTTCCGATTCCAACTCCAGCTTACCGCAATTTTTTTTCGATAAAAAGTTGAGGACATATCTACTTACCAGAATTTTTTAGAATAGTTGCCGATTACTATTGTAATTCCCCAATTGTTATAGGTGAAAAATAATACCCTTACCAAAAAATTTGCTTCCGATGCCATTGTACCTTACTATTGTTTCCGGTTAATTCCAATTCCAATTCCCGGGAAGTAGGCATTTTAGAATCCTGACCTGCTTCGCGGAGTCCTTTCTCCGAATCCGCGCCATTTCAATGGAGTCTAAGTAATAGGAAGAGTCCTACGCTCAGAAGGAGCAGGATTAAGGACATGTCGGACTGAGCCCTTTTCGGGGATCTTTGTTCTTGGAAGTACCTATAGCAGAGCTCAATCCAACATGATTAGGTTGAGATTGGGAATCTGAGAGGCGGATATTAGGCATGCCGCTATTCAGGATTCCAGAGGTTCCAGGGCTTAATTAAAGGATTCTAGGAGCTGTCGTGCAATACGAAGCCTGTAGTCAGTGATAGGAGCCCTGGATTGAATGGAGTATCTGGATCCTGAGTCAATGTTATCCCAATAAGACTTCCTCCTTCAATGAGCCTGATTATTGGCAACAATGAGCCTAATGCTGGGCGATAAGTTGACAAAGGGCGGTCCGCCTCCTTTCACTCTCAGAGCCAGCGTCTCTAATAGAGAACGGTGTATAGGAGACGCCTTTCTAACACCACGACGGGCATGTGGCGCTCACGTATTGATCCCCCGTCCCTCTCTCCCTCCATAAATTCCCACAAAATCCTATTTTACAAGGTTTATCACTCTACTTTTTACGTTGAGACAGCATAAAGTGGGGAGCCCGGGCTCTTTAGGAATCAGCTACATTTGGGCAGCCCTGGCTAGTACCTCCTCGTCCTACTGTAATGTAATACTATGTACAATCTTAGCATGATGGGAAGTACGGATCTTTCTGAAAGGCTTCAAGTACTTGATTCTGCTTAACATTTTAGCATGAACCCATCTCATTGTAGCTTCCTTTTGTAATTTTAGGGGAAGGAAATGCCACTGCCGAACGGGAAAGCTGTGATGTGTGCCTACAAGCTGTGTCGTGTGGAGTTTCATTACTGGGGAATGCAGAGCAAAATTGAAAAGTTCATACATGACGTTGGTAAGTACATCTGTAGTATTTATGTAACGGTTAGTACTCCGCTTGGAGGCAGGAAAGAAGCCTCTGTTTTCTCCAAGATGGGACTCAATCTGACTCCATTACCGCTCTCAAGCACAACCTACCCGTCTTAATTACTTTCCCCACAATTCTAAAGATTCACTTACTCCGTCAACAACTTCCTTTGTTACAGTTCAAATAGTAGTCTCAGAGTTGGGAAATAATGTTGAGGAAATTAATGGGAACGAGGCCAGACTATAATGAGGCTCTCAGTTCCATGCTATTATTTGCATTGATTGAGTGAAAAAAAATTAACTTGATTGCTTTCCTTCCACTTTCTGGGTCCCTAGTAGGGTTTCCTCTTGTTTGAAGAGCATTTCTAGGGCCTGAAATATGAGATATTAGGTACAGCTGGGTTAGTAAAAGGAATAGAATGCTTACGAAGAATTCCTACTATGCACTCACTAATGAATTCCAGAGTTTCTCTGATACTTACTTATCGGCTGACCCATATTTTTAGGGAGCCCATAAATACAGACTTCTGGATTTCAAAAATCGTGATTCTAGGACTGGAAACTATTTTTGTTTCTCGCAAGTCAATTACAATTATTAAGTGTGTACTTGTATTGTAATACCATGTAACTTTTGGCTATTTGTGCAGTTTGTGCATTTATGACATCCCGACAAATAATTTAATTTCAAAAGTACTATAAAAATTAACATATATACTTTACTTACTTATACTTAAATATATGTAGATTTTAACCTATACTTAAATATAGGTAGATTTTAACCTATACTTAAATATAGGTAGATTTTAACCTACAAAGTATAAATCGAACCTACCTACCTATCGAAATGAGCTGAAATGTCATATACGCACTAAAATGTAAGGTACCTATATGTCTCTAGCAGTGTACACTTATTTAATTTAATCTACGGTATGGCTCATTTCAAACATTCTTGGACCCAATTTATACTTTGCAGAATAACTTAAATACTTTCGCACTTATCACTTAGTATATGAAGTTGTTTTAAGTTTCGCTATGTTCCTGTGCCCTTGGTCAGTTATTGAAGTCCTTTCTAAGTTTATCGATGCTCCTGTGACCTTGGCCAGTTATCCGAATCCTGACTAAGGTAGGTAGGGTAGAGGTTACAGGCAGGTCGCAGTTCAACTTTAAGCTCTTGGTAGGTAGGAAACTAAAAGGTTCTCTTGTCATCCTGGGACCTTCCTAGGATTTATAATAAGCTTCATGAAAATGTATTAATAAATATTTGACTGGATAGGTAGGAAGTGGCTGTAGGTGTAGCCTTACGGTTCCGGCTGTCGACTTGATGAGAGTAAATAATTTTTTTGGACTCTAAGCCTTTCTGTCGGGTGTCTGGGCCGAAGAAGCCGAAGTAGGTAACATTAAGCCGTTCCCTTGTAGCCTCTCTAGCTCAGCACGTCTCTCCAGCCCGGAGAAAGTTTCTGAGGACTTTCCCATTTTTTGATAGGATGATAATACGGGGAAGCGGGGAGTTAAGCTCCTTTTTCTCTACTTTTCCCCACCCGCTTCTCTGAAGTGCCTCTCCGCTCGCTCTTGCCTCTTCCCAGAAAAAGGAGGAAAGAGCATATATGAATTATTCCCTCTTTCGGAATATACTACGGAATAATTTAATCTTATTATCCTCTACTTAAGTCGAGGACTCTCTCGGTTCCAATGCATATTGAAAAGGAACTCTGGCCAAAGCTCGTTATTCGAGATTTTAAGTTAATGCGTTAAGTAGAGATAGTCTTGGCTACTACTCTATTGCTCTAATAAAATATTTCAACACATGTCCCCGCTTTTAAAAATTAGAGGAGGAGGCTAGATAATACATTATGACATGTATTTCCACTCACACTGCATCTTCATATAGCCTATACCCCAGGCTCAGTCTTTCTATTGTATTAATGGAGTGTCGTTTCCATATTTTATTGATCATTCTTGAGCTTCTTCGTAAGTGTAAATGGTGGGGCTTTATAGGCACTTAAATAAAGTATGTTTGCACTATCCGTAAGCAAAAGAGGCGGTAATTGATATAATTTATAGCACATACTTTACGCCTTGGCTTCCCTCGTTGGCTCATAAAAATAATAATGTATTCCGTGTATACGGGGAGCGGAGATAGAAGGAATTAGAGGCGGAGTGCCGGTTACACAGTTTAAATCAGCTACTAGTAGTTGTAGCATACATTTACTAGCTCTGACATCATAATTTAGTGTTTTAGCTTTGATTTGGATACACTCTATGTTATATTGTGCCTAAACGCCCTGATCGTAGTAATTACCGAAATCTGAAGGTACTACCTAAAACGCTCATTTTGCTACGATTCAAACGCCTGTTCGTAACTCCTTAGTCGTTTCTGGAACAGTACTCCGAATGCCTGTCCCTGAGGCATAACCCAGTTTCTCTTTTGACTAGTTAATCACGTCATCCTAATGGATGTCCAAATTAACTGTAACACAAACATAGTGCTTTGTGCTTCAACGTGTAATAGAACTAAAAACGTATCAACTAAACAGTAATACGGTGGAAATTGAAAGTGCTTCTCACGTGGGCCAGCAAGAATAAAAATGTAACTTTCACAAATATTTTCAAAGAAATTGAGCCGTCAAAGGTACATGGAATTATGAAGCGCGGGCAATTATTTACTTTATTTTTTTTTGTAGAATCAGTATTTCTGGAAGAACTTAATAATAATTCCCACTAAGCAATTTATTAGTAAGCCGCAAATGTGTAGTAAAATTGAATTGTAAATTGAGCCGTATTAAGCTAAATAATTATCTGTTGTGAAATTAGAGTAAGTTAGGTTAGTTAGTTTTTGAACAGGAAGAGCGACTTTATTGAATGGCGCTAAAAGTTCGTTTTTCCTTTAGGTAGCTTATTTGTTTTCGGTTAAAGTCATGTTTCTAGGTTAGTATGAAATAGAAGTCGTTTGGCCGGATCCCAGTATGCTTTGTGGCTTGTATTTAATGCCAGACACAAAATGTACAAATCTCAAATGTATTAGCCAATATTAGGGAAAGTTCGTGCTGCTCGACCAGATTATGTTAGTTTATGTTAGATTTTCACCCCAAAAACCAACTATATTCCTCCGAATATTAGGCTCTCCGTTACTTTAAGCCAAGTATGCTAACGTTTATATTTTTATTTTTTATGGAACATTAAATGGAAGGTCATTCTAAGTAAAGCATTTTTCCTGATTTCAGCCTTGCGAAAGACGATGCTCCGAGCCCATCGTCAGGCCTGGGCCTGGCAAGATGAGTGGTTCGGCCTCACCATGGAGGACATCCGTGAGATTGAGCGTGAGACTCAGGAGACGCTGAAGAAGAAGATGGCCGTTCCGGAGCGAGAGGATGAGGACGAGGACTGCGGGGTCCGTGGGTCCTCCACAGGGTCCTCCAACGGCGGCGGCGGTGACATGGAGGCCTCCTCCATGTTCCCCAGCCCGACCGGCTCCCATTCCGTGGCCTACTCCTCCCATGCTCATCTGACCAGGACCTCGTACTCACAGTCCTCGACGGAACGGGAGGGGCCCGAGGTCCAGGTCCAGATCAGTGACCTGAGTGGGGAGGGGAAGGGCCGGGCCGGAGGTGGGGACGACACGCCCACTTACAGAGGATCCTCTGGCCCAATGAGCATGGGGGAGCCCAAGGGATCCTCCCACTGGTCAAGGGCTGGCTCGAAAGTCACGCTCAACTCACCCGGCTCGGCCTCCAGTAACAGCTTTGACCTCCTCGCCACCCTCCGCATGGAGAGCATCATGCGGAAGGACTCGGACTCGGGGAGTGAGGAGGAGTTCTTTGACTGTCAAGGTACGGCTCTAATATGAGGCAAATCTCCCATTGGTAGATTAGTTCCCTGTCTTAAATAACTATCGTTACCCCTAAGGGTTTTACTTCTACTTAGGTCAAGTACCTAACGTAGAAAAACGCAGAACTTATTTTTGGTCAGTACTACCCTAAATCATAATGAGTTCGGAATATCTATTTCATGGACAATCTTTGGAAAGCGTAGTATCTGAATCCGCCTCAGCGTGTGGAAGTATATTTTCCGTTCGGAAATTATTATTGAACTGATTAGGTATAACTACCGTCGGTAAGAGCTGTTATTCCCATGTCGTAAAGGTTCCATTCTCGGTTATGACAGGAGGCAGTGGTATGCAGTATTTTAATGGGTTAGGCCGTAAGTGTTAATTAGGGAGCCTGTAGGACCCGACCTCATTGTTTTGGAGACTTGAGCCCCGACTCAAGTGCTCCTGGGCTAATTCGGGCCATGCATGAGCCAGTGTTCCTTCAACCGTATCCCTTCCGTATGAGTGAAAGCAGAGGTTGGAGAAAGGAGGTAGTACATAGTAGGGTTTAATGGGCAATAATGGGGAGAGACAGTCGACAGGCTGCAAGGTGGCTGTTGCTTAGGTGTTAGTGGCTCCAGAACTTGCCATTACGTAGCCTCAGGAAAGAGGAGTCGGCTACTGCCAAGTTATGATTTAATTAGCTAGGTTCTAAGAACCAGGAACCCAAACTCAGTTTCCCCCTAAACGTAATCTGGGAGACAAAGGGTGGGGTGTTAATTAAAAGGGCTCCGTGGATCTCCATTATTTTATGGTTAGTTTCCACGGATGTCGGCTCTCTATTACTTCCAGCATAGAAAATTAAAATATAGATCGGGAGAGAGGCCACTAGGAAAATATCGACGTTCTCCGCCGAGAGTAATTGGAGTTATTCCTAATCATAAGCATACTAATGGAAAGGAAGTTATGTTGCGGACAGTTTAGGAAGTTGGGCCTTGGCCAGTATGCATTCTGACTGATCCGTTTAGCTCAACTCAATCAAAGGAAAATATAATATTGAAATCCAGTATTCTACGTCTTGCAAAGGTTGGCTCAAATGAAGAACCGTTGCAATGAATTTCGTTGACCATGAAATGCGAAGAAAGTAGTACTTAATAATCGACAGTAAATATACCTGTTCCCACTCAGGTTCCTCGCAGATTTTAGTTATTTTTAAGCACCTACCCATTTTCTACGCCTTCTATTATCAAATGAATGAAGAGTCTTTTGGAAGAGCATGCAATTCTGCTTCTTAGCCAACCTTTCGCAGGAAGTAGAATTGGGCTTCCCAAGCTCACCAGTCAGTATGCATACTATCCAATTTGCAACAACTACAGTGTACAGAGGCAGGTCTGTCCGATTTCCTGGGGACTTTGCGGATAGTACTACCTTCAGCTGAGGAGGACGGGCCATAATCTGGAACTCATTCCTAAAATGAGACTCATTTGGCATTCGGCCCTATCCCAGAATCCGTACTCGGGATCGGGAGTTGAGTAGGTTCCAAGGCTCGTTAGCCTCTGGAAGGAGCCTGATTTTTAAGTAGCCCTCCCGCCCCTTTCCTCATTGGATAAGGGTCATTAAATGCGTCATGGGCCCTCATTGTTCCCACCACTATAGGCGGCGGGGAAGTAAGTGGTAGGACTTGGGAAAGGTCAGCCGGTGCGGTTGGGAAAATCCCTTAGGCAGTAGGCAGTAGGCTGTCTCCTCGAGGGCTAGGAATGGAATGACGTCAGGCCCTTTGCATGAGGGACCCCTATACTACAGAAGTACATACTAGGTACATATAATGCAGACTAAGGTGAAAGCCAGGAAGGTCTCGAGTCTATTATTACGTGTCTGGCCGGATCGGCTTTCATGGTCTATACCGCTCGCGTCCTTACCCCAAAATGTAATTTATTTTTCTAATGGGATCCTCTGTTTCGGCCCTCCTCCATTTTCAATTATAGATGGGGATGATGCTGTTTCCCTAACCAAATGGAGCTCCCTGGATCTCATTCCGCAGGAGACGGACTCTGGGGCAAATAGTGGGAGTGACATGAACAAAGGTACTATTTCAAACTACTGGGCTGAGCACAAAGCAATTGTGACAGGTTCAATGGAATCTAATTCGTCTATCTATTCTGCAGGTGAGGATAGCATCTTCTGTCAGCCCTTCATTCACCGGGTGACGGCGGAGCGGGACAAGGCCCATCGAAGCTTTGCCAGCCGTGGGAGCGTTGAGGCCTCTCTGCCGGGCTCCCCGACAATGTTCCACGGGTTTGGGCACGGGAGCTCGGGCTCCTGTACTACGACCGTCCTCTGCATTGTCATCCATGCTGGAAGTGCCCTGGATGCCACGATGGACCTCCCGGCCAAAAAGTCAGACGTAACCACGTTTAGGGGTGCTTTTGAGTCTGTGATACGACAACACTATCCTTCCATGATGGGACACGTGGCCATCAAGCTCGTGCCCTGTCCCTCCATCTGCACCGATGCTCTCGGGGTCCTGTCCAGGTAATACTTGACGGATCTAACGTGTAAATTATGTTTGTGCAATGTTTGGAAAAAATGGCTCTGGCGAAGTTGGGTCATGGCCCTAACCTAACATGATCTAAACTGAAGTGGCTTAACCCAATTCAAACCTAATCCAAACTAATGTCACCTAACCTAACCTAATCCAAAGAGAACTAATGCACTCAATTTCAAATTACCGATTTCAAACAGAACGTATTACCTAGCCTAACCTAATTCAAGCCACACTGATGTAACCTATCCGTAACCATACACCGAAACCCCTGCCGCGAAGCGGCAGGGTCCTTTTCATCAAAATTTGGGCCAAATTTTAGGGTGTAATT